>CM076607.1:130934818-131081368 GCA_038502775.1 Hippodamia convergens | reverse complement strand
ATTAAGTTTTAATTAGAATTGTGACCCTTTCTTAACAAATTTTTTTTTGATTTACGTCAGTATCTGCTTAAAAAAAAATACATATTTTTAAAGAAAGTGTTGCAGTTTTTCAATTTTTATAACAATTTAAATCTGACAATACCTTATAGAGTAGTAAACATAAACAAAAATATGAAGATTAATAGCGTGTATTTTCACCTCGCTTTATCATCACTTCTACCATACGACGTGGCATACTTTCAATGCATTTCCGAAGTGCTGCTGGGGGAATATTTTCCCGTTCTTCAAGAAGGGCTGTTCGTAAATCGAGCAAGGTGTTGTGCTGCCGATTTCGAACATGTCTACCTAGCATATCCCAAACATGTTCAATTGGATTTAAATCCGGCCTTCTGGCAGGCCACACGAATCGTTGAGTATTCTGTTACAGCCCGTGCAACGTGAGGCCTAGTATTGTTCTGCATTACCAGAAATTGTTGGTTCCCCCAGAAGCAATTAGTAAATGCTTTGAAAGTATACCACGTTGTATGGTAAGAGTGATGAGGAAGCGAGGTGGAACTACACGCGATTAATTTTCAGATGTTTGTTTATGTTTACTAGTCAACAAATTATTGTCATGTTTTAAATTTTTATAAAAATTGAAAAAATGCAACACTTTATTTGGAAATTTGTACCTTTTTTGTAAGCAGATACTGACGTAAATCAAAGGAAGGCTCATACAATCAAAACTGAATGATATGAAATTTTTAGCCTCAAATTCACCACTTGGTTTTCAGAAATGAAGGGTATGAAACGAGGTTTTGTTTCACCCTGTATAACGAATGAACTACTGGTATTTTCGCAAAGTTAATTTCAGGTTAATATAACAAGACCCAATACTATACCTAGTGAAAATTTCAACAAAATCGGAGAACCACGAAAAAAGATACACGGTGTTGAATTTGACAAAAATTTTGCCTGTCCGGAATTTATTGACGGGGAGTATATTTTGCATGCTCTCGATTCACCAATGAGAGGACGTTGGCCGAGGCTTGCCCAGTCGTCTTTAGAGACCTTTACCTCATGAATTCATAATCAACTCAATATAAGACAAACCAACAATATTTTTTTAGTATTAATTCGTTCAAAACTGTATCTATAAGATATTTTTTTCATTAGCATGCTTTATGGATCGATCACCTAGAATAAAAATGTTTTTTCTCTGGAATATTTCCACACATTTCATGTAACAAATACGCCCTGATTTCTGCAGAATCGAGTTACTGCGATCTATCCAGGGACCATATCGAATTCCCCTCTTTGGATTGCCTCAGGACAGTTCACTTGTTCATTCGTTGGATACGAGCATTTTCCTCCGGGAAACCGCAGCCATTCTTGGAAGTTCATCGACTCTCATGGAATAGAACCTTCTGCATTTCCTAATTTCCTGCATTTCTCTCCGGGGCTCTGTTTTAATGAACGTAACCTATGCTACTACGTTCCTTATATAATTTGCAAACAAGTTGAGGCAGATATACATTAAATTACTGTTGCAGATACAACAGCCAAGACCTAGGGCTATCTGCTTTTTTCTTCTACGTCGCTTCTTCAGACAGTCGATTAAGTTTATCTCCTCGAGAGTTATATCGCTTCAAGGTTTCACAGAAACTGCATTATACAGACTTTGTCCAAATAAAATGTTGATCGTAATCATATGATAATTAAAATTCGTAGTATTTTAGAACCCTCACAACTTGAGTTTGGAATATAATAGACCCCCCCTGAGATTTTCATTCCATTCTTGTTTTTGAGCCTGCGCCTCATCAAATCATTATTTTGCCCCCCTGAGGAGATCAAATTTTTGCTGCCTCTCAATTTTGATATCTCAGCCCTTAGCCCCCAATCCTATCAATTTTTTATCGATGCAATTCTCAATTCATGATTTGTCCTCCATTATCCTTGTAACATCAACTTTTTATTTTTACACCAAAGAATTAACAAAAAACATCATTTTAAGAAAGAATATCTCAAATATGTACTACTTTTGAAGTAGGATAATCTTACATCATAAATATACATTTGGCGAACGTTGATAAATATTTTTTCATTACACTCACTTTTCGAAAACAACATAATAAATATATCTTTTTTTGATTGTTCATTAGTATTATATTAGTTACATCATGAAACATTACAATACTTTTTTGCGAGACTTCGTATACTCATTTATAATATCTTCTTCACTTTCTTCAAGCAAGAGAAGCTTTCCTGACCTGAACAATTGGTCGCTGGTGTACAAAAAGAGCCATACTATATCGAAGTTTGAATGAATATTTTCTAGATTCTGTTCTCGTAGGACTGACGACATTCTTTTTAATGATCCAGAAATTGTTTTAATTGAAATTCTTTCAGACGAAAGATAGCTTTCGCCTCTTGATAAAATTTGCCTCTATTTATTATGACTATGTCATCAACATAGCCCACACAGTCGAAGCCTAACAACGTGAGCCTGTGTAGTACAGGGTGCGGCACGGAGGATGGATGGTTTTAAAAAAATAATAAAAGCGTTAATTTTTACTCAAAAACATATTTATTGACGGAATCAGATTCTCAAGGAAATAGCATTTGAGACAGTCAAGTGTGGAAAATCACATCAGGCATGTGGTGGCCGAAATCGGTGATGCAGTGCTGGAGGCGCTCTTGGAAGTTCACGTAGACACTCTCCAACATCGCTCTCTCAACTTGGGCAACTTCCACGCCAATAGCCCTTTTCTCTTCTTATGGGAACACCTCAAGGCTAGAGTATACGAGACCAAGCCCCGAACTCTGGACGAATTGAAAAGGGCTATTCGCGTGGAAGTTGCCCAAGTTGAGAGAGCGATGTTGGAGAGTGTCTACGCGAACTTCCAAGAGCGCCTCCAGCACTGCATCACCAATTTCGGCCACCACGTGCCTGATGTGATTTTCCACACTTTACTTTCTCAAATGCTATTTCCTTGAGAATCTGATTCCGTCAATAAATGTGTTTTTGAGTAAAAATTAACGCTTTTATTATTTTTTTAAAACCATCCATCCTCCGTGCCGCACCCTGTAGTTCATCCACTACAAGGCTCCATAATAGGGGGGATAGCACCCCATCCTGTGGGGTACCACGAGTAGTTTTAACACAGACGGATTTATCGCCCATCGATTCTTCAGCCATTCTCGTAGTTAATATCTCAAACATCCATTTTACAATGGTTTCATTCACTCCTCGCCTTTCAAGTGCATCTCTGACACAGAAGTGTGTTTTGATGGTCATACTGGAATCTTGAGAACAGTTTCCAACAATTCACTTCATAATGCGCAGTAAGAAATTAAAGAGGTCTTGATTTCCTCTGAAAAAAAAAATAATATAATAGCTGGCCATCTTCTTGCTGAAAATGTTGAAACCATTTCGACGTAATACAATGCCAAGTACGTACAAAGTTGTCAACTGCTCTATCATGAAATCACTTTAGTCGCGATGAAAGTGCCTCGGACAAGGAGACAATGAATTGAAAGTACATATTAGGGTAGACAGAAGAAACTGGAAACAGTCCAAGAGTTTGACTATTAACTTCTACTATGATGAAAACTTTCATAATAAAGCTTCAATAAAACTTTGGAGTTGCAAAAAGTCCCAGCGAATGGTTCTGGAAATGAATTTTTGACGTCATTTTGATGGACCCTTCAGGACAGGTTGGAATTAATTTCCGAATAGATTTGAAACGGACAGCGCGAATTCCAAAGCGATTCCGAAAGCATCAGAATAAAAAAGATCTGAGGAGAATTTGGATCTGTGGTCACTTGAGGCTTTTTCACTCTGAATTATCATTTCATATAGTCAATGTGATTGGGGCATGAATTGTGAAAATCATCTAGGCATAAAGGTCCAATAACATTGATTACGCTAAGAAATATATTTTCTCCCTACTTCAAGTGAATAACAAACAATCAACACAGATAAAGCCTAAAAAAAAATATACTCAATCGAAGTTTTATGTTGATGTCTTGTAACTAATTTGTACCTACTTCATACAGCGAAGGATAAGATATTTCCATGAGATGAACTATCCATCAGTAACTATCTATCAGTGTAATGTTGACATGATTGGGTGAAATTGTTTATACGATACGAACTGAGGAAATTTGATTGGTTATCATAACTGTCAGAAAATTCTGAAAATGATGAAAGTTCGGTTACAAGATTAAGCTGAAACTTATGTACTACGTCATTTCAAATTATTATTCAGAAATGGTCAATTGAAGTTCAGGAAAAATCACTTGTATTTGAAAGTAGTCAGTTGTATTTCAGAAAAAATGTTATTCAGATTTTCCAATTGAATTTCAGAAAATATCAGATAAAATTCAATCGAGTTATCCGGAATACATTTGATGTTTTCTGAAATTTAATTGACGCTTTCTGAAATTAAAGTGACTATTCTGAAATACACTCGACAATTTCTGAATAACACTTGAAAAACACTTCACACTAGTGCATTCTGCCTATAGCATCCTTGGGTTTTATACTTTTATGAGGTTTTATATGAAGAACTAAAGCTTCGATGACGAAACCAACGTTCTCAATTCTTAGAGGCTAGACAACGTACATCGCCACTATATGAATTACTAATTTCCTTCATATCAAAGTTTTGTACTACACTATTTCCAAATGTAATTCAGCAACCGTCACTTGTATTTCAGATTAGTTACTTCAGTTTCAAAAATCATCAATTGAATATCAGAAAACAGAAAATGTTATTCGGATTAGTCAATTAAATTTCAGAATATGTCATATAAAATTCAGATTAGTTAATTGAATTTCAGAAATCTTCATTTGTAATTCAGAAAGTTCGAATATTGTTTCAACTCAAGTCGGATTTTGAAAGGTTATCATATTGTCAATCATATATGATATTCAATCGTATTTGTACAGTAAAAGCAAAGGCATCAAATTGGTGGTGATAGAGATATTCTTCTGAATTCATCAAATTTCAAAAACACTACATGTCAGTTTTGTGAAAACCATTCTTTCTCCATTTTTCCTCTAAATGGAGTCCATATAAAAAGTATTTTGTACCCGGGGTTCTTCATCCAGGTTTTAAATAAGTGGGAGTTTAACATATTAGCGAAATTTTGAGGATTTTATTTCGAAATTCATTATTGTCGAGTATTGGTTTCGATGCTCGATTCACCACTTATCTACTTTAGATACGAATTACTCGTATGAATGTAGTCCTTATGAAGTATCAACTAATGTGAGTTCAAGAAAATTAATAGTTGAGTAGCCTCTAGAACACTGAGAAACTTGTGTCAGATAATTGTTTCGTATATAGGTTAATCCCGTAACTTTCAATGCAAGTTTCAAATTTGCGCCTTAGACCTCAGGGCATCAAATTCGAAACACAGAATTTAATACCGTCTATAACATTCCAATAGAGTTCGATAGAAACTTCTAGAAAATCAATCTGAGATGTTTTTTCAGCTAGTTCAAAGTAAGATTTCTACACGAGTCAAGGAACTATTATCGTCATACAGAATGAAAACTTCATTCAATTTTGTTTTGGGTTCGTGTTGTCTCATTTTTTTCAGTGTTCCCATATTTTTTATGATTTTTTGAAAGTTCTAACATCATTATTGCAGAGTATTTTATTAATAATCTTCTATTATGTACGTAAAAACGCATCCAAAAAGCAGAAATAATTCACACTACCTCAACGAATATTTTTATTCATGATTTGCGAGCTTGAGAATGTTTAACTCTGTTGTTTATCCTTCAGTGACATCCCGAAAACTTTTGACTCACAGGTATACACACTCATCCAACGACAGGGTGTTAGGTACTGAAATTCTCATTCATCAAATTAAAAGAGATTTTTCATCGCAGACTGAAAGTTTTTGTTATTCTGTGACTGTTCGCTCAACGAAATGTACCTATCAAGAGATAAAAGGATTCTTCATAAATATCGTGGAAGTAATCCCTTTGAATTTAACATGCAGGGAATTCCGACCAGTGAAATTTTATGTGTGTGTAAAAGTAATGAGTTCCCCTAGTGTATTATTCAGTTCAATATATACGAGAAAAACCTCGATGAATCTTAAATAATGAAAAGGGTATTTTTTTAGTTTCAACAAAATTATTTTGTTCATAAGGAAAAGAGAAATGCATCAATATTTGCACTATTAAAATATCAACTACCTTGAAGCACAATTTCAAGAAAGAAGAAGGCCATAAAAATTCGAGCCCTTATTTGTCAGGAGCCAAAACTATACAAGAAAAAGTTGTTGCCTAACAATTACCAAAAATAAAACACTTTGAACTATGAAGCGTAACGTTTCGGAGTCTGAATCAGACTCCTTCGTCAGACAATTACTAGTTTTCACATTCAACTTTTTAGAATCGTGACAATATTTCGATTTTTTCATTGACATTTGTCAATATATGATGAACATAGATTATTATTCTCGTTATTATTGATTAGTAGATGTTTATATTGTTATTTCATTCCAAAGTTCCTTGAAAGTAGTTCTTTTGTCAATGAATCCATCCAAATTCGATTTATCGGCTTAATTTTTTGCCTCATCGAACAAAATACAAGCTGACTCCTCGACTCCTTTTATAACCATCAAGTTCATTAGAATTTTTGTGCCATTCCAATCCATCATGTGATTGCCAGTATTGAAACACACATGATCTGCTATCTGCGATCTACCAATGTCTCAATTATTCATGTCATTCTTATTTTCACGTTTTCTGATATCTAATTATATTGATGTTTCTCCTTTATAGGATTTTCCACAAATACAGGCAATATTGTGAATACAATTTCTTGATTTCTGGTTCTCATTCGAAGGTTAAATCATTTTTTGTTTTGAAAACAATTTTTATGTTGAATTTAGAACCAATTCTTTGAATTTTTTCTGAAAGTCCATGAACAATTTCAAATTGAGAGAAATCAATTTTGCGTCAAAGCGATAATAACAATCCGGAACTAACAACAAACCGTCAAGAACACCCAATTTTAATAAATTTGATTCCTTATGTTAATCGATTTCCAGGAAAAAATAAAATAATTAGTTCTAAATTCAACATGAGAACTGTTCTCAAAACGAAAGAAAATCATTTACGATCTTTTTCAACAACAACTAAAACTTTGAATGAGGACCAAAAATCAAGTAATTGTATTTGCAATATTCCCTCTATTCGTGGAAAATTTTATACAAGAGAAACATCAAGAATATTATCAGGAAACGTGAACATTGGAAGATCGCAGATACCAGATGATGTGTGTTCTTATAATGGCAATCACATGATGGATTGGACTGGCACAAAAATTCTAATGTTGGAGCCTGATGATTAGAAAATAAGAATCAAAAAGTCAGCTCATACTGTTAGATGAGGCTGATAATATAACCAATTGTTCAGTAGGAATATATCGAATTTGAATAAAATTATTAAGAAAAGAACTGGTTTCAGGGTATTTGGGAATGAAATAACAATTTCAACATCTAGTGATCAATATTAATTTATGTTCATCATATATTGACAAATGTCAATTAAAAAATTTTCACGATTCTACAAAGTTTAATAAAAATGAGTAATAATCCAAGAGCTAGTGAACCTTTTGAGTAACTGTTCGTCTGTGAGGCTGGAAATTTTTTAGCCATAGTTCCTAGCATAATGAGGACGAAAACCTTGACCTGGCACCCCTCACCCCTGCACATATTCAATATATCTTCGAAAGTGTAGAAAAATTAAAGAAAAAACTTGTAGCTGTAAGGTTGGAATTTTTATTAGATTTGGTTCATTCATTATTGAGTTAAAAAAAAATTTGACAGGCGATTTCGATGAACACAAGTACCTACCAGGCGACTCGAAAAGGGTGTAGAATACGAACAAAAATGAACTTTTTTCTGTAAGGATGAAATTTAAATGTGTTCGTCTGAGGGAATGAGAAAATAAATTATTATTAATCTTCATCATCATCTGATATGTTATTAATTTCTTCATTATATAGTACAGTCGTTTCAAGCGTAGTACACAATGTCCTAAATTGGTTGAGACTGCATTATATCTCAGCTGTTATTGATAGTAGAGTCACTGTTTTGTGAAACTGTTAAATCCACAAACAGAAATATTCCACCTACTTTTGTTTTTGAAATAGGTAACAGGCGGAAACAAAAAAGTACACTTTTTGAAAGTATCATTTCTCGTGTCATGTATAAAAAAAAAAAATAAAACTTCTTATAATGATATTTTCACGTAGAAGCCAGTGGCGTAGCCTATAATTTTTTTTCAAAGCATTTTTTTGGAGATTGAATTGGAACGGAATGAAATTTTTCGTATCGAACGTTCATTTTAACGTCAAATTGTATCACAACCTATCTTTCAGTAAATTTCAGTTGAAAAAAAAAACCCACGCATTTAATCAAAATTCACAAGCATTTGATCAGAACTTTTTCGAGAAGCCATGTGACCTGAACCAACTCTTTTTTATTCTATTTTGAACATAAACTGAAATATCAACTTCAAAATGGTTTTTTGAAGCATGTTTGAAAAAAATCAGGTACTACTTGGAAAACAAACAAACAGAAATATAAATTTTTATGATGATTGACGTTGAAATTGATTGAAGTAAAGGTTGTGATACAGCGATGTATTCAGGAACTACGCCACTGACTTCTACGTAAAATTACAGTGGAAGCATTTTCATATTTTAACTTTCTTATACAGGGCCCGAGAAATGAAAACAACTTCAAATAGTGTACATTTTCATTTTCGCCCTGCATTCCAGAAACAAAAGAAGATGGGATATTTCTGTTTTTTAGATTTAAAAGTTTCAAAAAAGAGAGTGACTCAGGGTCGCGAAAACCGCATGACTCTATTTTCAATAATAGCTGAGATATTATGCAGTCTCAACGAATTTAAGACACAGTGAACTACGCTCGAAACGACAGTACTATATGATGAAGAAATTAATGATAACATATCAGATGATGACGAACACCTACATAAATTTCAGCCTTACAGAAAGAGTTTTTTTTTGTTCGCATTTTACACCCTTTTCGAGTCGCCTAGCAGGTATATGTGCTCGTCGAAATCGCTTAACAATGGATGAACAAAATCGTATGAAAGTTTCAACCTCAGAGCGACAAGTTTTTTTCTAATTTTTTCACACTTCCAAAGATATAGAGGTTGATGATGTGCAAGGGTGATGGGTGCCAGATCATAGTTTTCGTCCTTAGCATGCTAGGAACTATCGCTACAAAAATTTCTAGCCTTACAGACAAACCGTCTCTAAAGGTTCACCAGCTCTCGTATTATAATTGAAGAGTGGAAATTCAAAAGGGTCCAAGTGCCAAAAAAATCTAACTGAAATATTACATAAAACATGTCTCAAACTCATGAAAAAATTTTAAAAAAAATTACGACTGCCTGAAGCGAATGACACATGAAATGTTTCGTAGGTTATTGGCCTTGGCACATAGACCCCATAAGAAATGAAATTTAAAATTTCGTGAAAATAGCACTAAGACCCTTTTGAATTTCCACTCATCTTCAATTGTCTGACGAAGGAGTCTGATTTAGACTCCGAAAAGTTTCGCTTCAGAGTTCAAAGTGTTCTTTTCGTTCTTTCTTAGGCAACAATTTCTTCTTGTCAAGTTTTGGCCCCTCGAATTTTTGATCAGGGACCTTTCTTCTATCATTCAAAAATTTTTTCAAATTGTTTCAGAGACTGCGAGAGAAAACCTAGATTAAATTCACAAGAAAATTCACTCGAATGGTTAACCAGAATTTTCTCCAAGAACTCCTACTTGTGTAATACGTTCTTATTCCTGTAAATTCAGTGGAGCAAGTTTCTTCAAGTTAAACAGGTTGATGCTTCGTGGAAATGAATGCAACTGAAACTCACCAGAGGTGAGCAGAACTAGCGCAATCCAGCACCATGCAAGCGAGGCTCTCCACATAGCTAACCCATTCTATCCAACGTGAACTGACACATAGTTCATCTTCCGACGACCACCGCACTGAAACTGATCCAGAGGAGAATCTGTGCCGGTGGCGTGCAACGCGATGGCGCATACTCTAGCATCCCGAAGGATCACGCGTGCTGAAGTCCAGAGATCCTGAAAGAAGGATATTTAGAAGCGCGACAGGTTACTTACTTATTCAACGGTAAAATGTTGGACGGATTATCCGATGGAGTTGAAGGTTCACAGACCAAATTCGGATCGCATGTCCTCGATTCAAGGGAGAGAAGAACAAGTGCGGAGGGGTGACGCAGAATTCATTCAAAGTTTTGAGTGAGAGGTGCAAACCTCTCAACCATACCAGGAAGTTTCAGGTTCGCTGAAATTCTCTGGGAGATGTGGATTTTTATGTGTTTCTTTCCTTGATCAAAGATACAAGATATGGAACGATATATATATATTCTTGTGTTCAAAATCGGAGTTGTTCTGATTCTGTGAAGTAACTGTTTAGTTTAGGACTCTATTCAGATAAAAGAGTTGAATATAGTAGTGTAAAAACATTTACTGAAGTCAAACTTAGACTTTGAGAGTTCCATTAATTCAAAATCAAACACAGCGTTCACTGTGTTGATGCAAATGAAATTGATTGCAAAAGCCTCTACATTTCATCCGAAAAACAGAAGGTTGAATAAAGAATTATGTTAGAGTAGGCTGAGTTGTAAAAAAAGTGAGATCAGGAGATACGTGTATTGAAAGCCTGGTAGTCTAACTCTGGTCTTCCATTGAGATTATCACAAATGTGAGAACATCAAGATTGAGAAATCAATTTTAATAATTGATAACGTTGGTCTGTAAAAATGCGGCTAATTAATCAATTAAGACGACATTTACTTGGACAAACTACTTTCAGTAAGCAGGGTTAGTGTTCATCAGAAAATAGAAGCTACAATTGACGTTTATGAGGATTACAGTATGAGTTCAATTTGTATCAAAAGAATCACTAACCCAATTGATTCGTTGGAATCTGAAGGCTTCAGATATTACTTGCTTAATGTTTCCGATGAATGGAATCTAGAATTTCTTATGTATAATGAGATCATACCAGTTAAATGGTTTTATCAATAGTTGAGGAAACCGCTCAAGGTGAAGCTGGGACTGAGGCTGTAAATCAGGTTCAATGTTTGAGTTACTTGATCGTTCAAATACTTCAGAGAAGTTGACTTGGTTTTATTGAGAGAGAATGCTGATTCCGTGATCACCTTTGTGTTTGAGGATTTTCATTCATCTGGAACTCGAGAACAATAATTAGCAAGTGCTATGAGAGGTAATGGTGGAGAAATCAGTATTGTTCCTACACAGAATGTTCATTCTTGGAGCAAATGATCAATTTCATGTGAAGAGTCTAGAGATATCTGAGAAATTTATAAGAATTGCAACCATATACCGAAATATATATCTTACAGGAGTCAAATACATTGATTTAATGCAATAGAGATCGTTTCAGAATAAAGTGAGAGTGGAGTATTTTTATAGATTTTCATGATCTGAGACGTGAAAAAATTTTCAAACTTTATAAAAAGCAGAAAAATTAAATGGAAATTGCAACAATGAAAGATTCCTAGAATTCACTCACCTGTTTGATTAGTTTACTTCAAGAAAATGAACCAGATGATCAGTTATCAAGCGGGCTGACTACTTGAGAATTATAATTTACAAGAGTAGCACAAGAGGAGGTCTATTCACAGTCGAAGCTGGAAACAGAAAAGAAGGGGAGATTAATTGATCGAACTAATGAGCATGAGTCAAGCTGTCAACTGATTAGCACATAGAAGTAGGTTAATTCGACGTCAATCAGCGGATCATAGAGCTTCGAAATACTCAATTTTCAACATTATGGAGTAGAGAGCTAAAATAATACAATAAATGTGTTGAAACACAAATGGGCTATCATAACATTCTTCGTATGGAAATATGGAATCATACGATACTATCATCACTAGTATCATACGAAACTATAAAGCCAGGCTAAAAAACCTCAGCCGAAAAAACCTGTCTCCCCACAAAATTAAATAACATAAACCATTAAATATCAGGAACATTTTGAAAGACATCAATGTGATTATCTTCATGTCATTTTTCGATGGGCTCAGACAAACAGATTCTTTCTGAAACGGGTTGCAAATCTTTACCTGAAATGGAAGACAAAAGCAGAAAAAAACCTATTTTTCAGAATAAATTAAATTATTTTCGAATTAAACACCCATTTTTGAAATTCATTTGTTACTTTATGTTTGGATTCGAAACCATCTTGAAATTTATAAAGGGACAACTATTCATAAGATGTTCTATAGTCTCCTCATTTTCCCCACACTCACAACTAGTACTCTCAACCGAATTCCATCGGAAGAGCATGCTATTGCAGCGTCCATGGTCTCTTCTAATGCGATTAAGAACAGACCATATTTTCCTGGGAAGATCAAAACCAGGAACTTTGATGGAAGGATCAGAAATGAGATCTTTATTGAAAAAATTTGATACATTCCATTCAGATTGCCACATTTTTTTGTCGCTTCTATTCATATCAATCAGAAAATTCGACCATAAAGTTTACGTGACTTCAATCTGGAGACCCTTTCATCTGGAATATAGGAGAGAATGGAAAATTAATTGGGAAAGGAATTGAATTTGTTTCAAAAATTCAAAGCTGTGAATATGGGGAGGGACAATATTTGAGAGGACTGGTAAGAAAGAAGTAGTCAATTTTTTTACATGAGCACTCTTCAAACAAACAGGGCAACAATATTCAGCAGAAAAAACCAAAGCAAGCGCTGCTGTTCGAAGTATTGTTGCATCAGCTCCCCATGAGGAAGCAGCTAGTTTCTGAAGAATATTGTTTCGAGTTTTAAGCTTTGAACGCAGATCATCTTAATGGGCGTTGCAATTCAGAAAGGAATCAAGTTTGATTTCCAGGTATCTAGGATTGAAATTACGTTTCAAGGAAAAAGAACCGAAAGTTACACTCAATTTTGAAAATTTTTGGTGATTATTCAAATGAAAACACGAAATCTTGGTTTTATTTCCTGTTGTTTTTTAATGTATCGCACCTTCATTTATAATATGTCCAAAATATTCAAGGGGAATTCAAGATTATATACACATTCTCTCAAAAACTTCAAGACCTGAACTACCAAACATTCGCTTTACTTTTATGAGTCATACACAATGCTCTATTAAATTCTTTTAGTTATAGTCTCATAATTTTGTGAGGCAACTCAACACAAAATCGTGAGTTTATTCTGTCATCTTCTGAAGAAATTCGGTAGCAAGGGTGTACCTTAAGAAGAATCTAAAACATTTATGTGTAGATATGACACTGGTCTTCCGAATCCTCTTCTCATAACGAAAATAGAATGGGTTCTCCCATAAAAAATGGTTTTCGATAGAATTCAGGTACATCTAGGCCATCATCCCTCCTTCTCTCAGATTTATCTTTCCTGAAATGCGCACATATAAATGGGAAAATGATATGCCAAGCATCTACCACCAAATGCGATACGTATGGCACAGGGAACGTGTTCTTACATACGAATAACTTAGGTCGTTTACTTCCCCCTAAATAAATAACCAAGCTGTCGTAACCGGGTATTTCTGCACTCTGATTTCGATACATCGAACATTTATCACGAGGCTGAATGGGAGTATCTTTTTTCCAAAATGCAGGTCGATGGAGCAGCTCCCTGTGCCAGGGTCTGATTTTCTGAAATATTTTAACCGTCCTAGAGGAATTGGAAATAGCCAATCAAGACTGATTGGAATGTAGCGTTCTCCGGATTTTCCATTAGTGGATTGTGCATGAACGGCCAGGATATATTGCGAAATCCATAGCGATTTCAGTGATGGACTAATTGCTTTAAATTTCGAATGTTATTTTTCTGGGCGGAAGCCTGATCTGAGGTCATTTTGACGGCTAGTAGTGAATGCAACAATTGATGCTACAATGACGCGGCACAAAAACCGGTTTGGAATATACAAGTCGAATGCAGGGTGTTTCGAAAATCGGTAACCATCTCTCCAGGATTGAGAGAAAACTAAAAAATGAAAGGAGTTTGTTCAGTGAAAAAATTTCGTAAAGCCATCCATATTCAAGATACAAGGGCGTGGTTGAAGAGAAATATTAACACATATGTAAAACTCAGTCGGCCATATTGTTGGTTACACCATTTATAACTCAAGATTGGATGAACTGTTTTTTATTCTTCTTCGGCGGGGTTAACATAAAATATCATAAAACCCTGAAAATTTTGATAAAGTGGAAAAAAATAGGAAATAATATTCTTTCTTGCGAATAACGCCAATAGATGTCGCTCCGGTTAACAGCGGCAGAGCTCTTTCTTCTGATTTTAAACACACCTTATCGAGAGTCTCTCAGGCAGTTTTCTATGAATATGGATATTTTCTTCTAAATCAAAGGCAGTTGTGGAATGCCACACGAGAACGATGTGATTTTTTCATATCAAAGGAACCGTAGATAATAACACCTGATATTTATATTATTTATTTATAACTGAAATGTCTATTAGGAATTCAAATGACCCCTATTTACTTCTAGACAGAGTCGATATCTTTTTTAGAGTTTTTGAAGATTTTCCTCAATATTTATGCAATATATTGAGGTTCTCAATTTCTTCTTCTATTCTGAATTTAATTTCTTCAATATTTTGCGGACGGGCATTTTATATTTCAAATATCCCCATGAAAAAGTTTCCAATGAAGAGCATTCCCGAGTGGTATTCTACCGCTGTCTTGGATTTAGACATGAAAAAATATATTTTCAGAATCTGTCGAAAAACCTCAGTAAAGTATATATAAATGTTTGAAACCAGAAGAAATAGCTCTACCGATTACGAAAATAAAATACAGGGTGTGCCATTTGAAAAACAACAATTCACATAGAATTTTTATTTTAACGGTTCTTAGTACTGAATTCTGAATGCCCATAATATATACTGCAAATATTTGTCCTTTTGTACTTTTGTGTACTACCAATATTAACTGAGATAGCTATTGAGTAAGATATAAATAATCATACCTGTACATACCTATTTCATTGCAATCAAATTTTTGTATATTTTGTACTTTTGTATTTCACCTAATCTATTTCCTTTGAAAAAAAAACAACTTTATTCATCTCTAAGGCGGAACAATGTTTGCCGGGCCAGCTATAGCTTATCTAATTGCCAATTGCCACAATGACTTCCACCACCAGATCCCTTTCGCTCTTCAAGTTTCTGGGATAGTAAATGATTCTAAACAGTTTTTTGGCCAACATTCAAAAATTTTACAGCTGTTTCAAGACGACAACGTTTGGCGCAACACATACTGTACAGGACAATTTTATGTCCCTTTTCAAGGTATTATACCATAATAGTTTATTATAATATTAAAGTTGCTTTTTTTGAAGCAGTACAAAGTCTGCCGGGACAGCTAGTTAACACATATTTTATGATTTTGCCGAGAATAATGGCAACATTGTGAAGAAATTTTACACGAATATGTTTTGGCAGCTGATTCATCTGATCAATGTGTTTTGAGGTCTGACTTTAATAGAGGGCGCTAGTTGCACGGTTCGTACCGAGTTGTCTCGAACATAACTTTTTTTATATTAGATTTATTAAGATAAATTCAGAGCAAAATTGAACATCCTTTAATTCCCCATCGAAAAAGTGCTTCTGATTGAACTTGATATTGTTTTCGGAATATCCTGATTTGGAAATTATGAAGATACAATCGATGTTGGTATAGGTATAGAATAATGATGAATGTATTAATTCAACAAGAAAATTTGAAAAAGGCTCAATAAGCTGTTCAAAATGTCCTCGGTTTTTAAAATCACACGAATCAATCCTTTTTTCTGAAAAATCCATTGATCTTCTTAACGCTTGGGAGTCAGCTATGAGATCAATGAAGTGACATTGAATACTGTCCTTCGATTCTTGGAGTGAAGATACCCTTATGCAAAAATTTCTTATTCAAGATACGACCGGAGGATTGACTTAAGAATTAAGAATAATATCAAATGTTGCAAGTTAACTGTCAGTTTTACAAGTTAGTGACTTGATAAAATAATTTTTCTTGATTAATATTGTGTTTTTGGAAATTGACGTTTACAAATGAGAAACAAATAAAGTATTGAACTGAATACATAAACTGCAAAATGTCAATCCTGTGTATGTAGGTATATAAATCTATGATCACCATGTTACTCGTGTCCTTTCATATTATAAAATCGATATGGACGTTGCGTTCCTTTCATGACAGATATCTTCAACTGTTCCAATTCATATACTTATGTTATCGTCGAACTTTCCCGGTATTTTTGAGTTTAGAATGTTCTTCTCAACTCAACACATATATAACCGTTTACCCGAAAGCTACCAAATGCGATCGTTGCAATGTAATTTATTCTAAATAATAAAAGGGTGGACTCTATCAGAGTTTCCGGGCAGAACTTCTTATCTGCAGTATATTGAACCTTGCAAGAAATATACGAGGGCCGTTCAGAGTCAGCTATTCGAAATTCAGTGAATAGGTACGATTTATTCGAGTGTATTTACATTTTGAATATTGTCACAAAAGGAAAACCATACAACATTCGTTACATTTTCATTCATTTGGTCACAGATGAATATCTTTCATCCGAGAAGCCTCCAGAAAATGATAAAAGGTTTTCTTTCTCTTAGAGCGGACACTCACGTACCTACAGATTTGAATGTCTGTTTCAACTGTTCATATTTATAATTTGAACTGTACAGTTGAAAAAATGTAGTTGAACTGAGACTGAAATACTCACTAAAGTTCAGTTCACTTCAACTCACTTCAATTCAAAGGATTTTCCAACTCGAAACATGAGACAATTCTTAGTTATACAGAGTGGCCGGACGATTGACGTCAGAAAAAAACAGGTCCCTCATGTCATGGAGTATTCGAATCACCCTCATGTATGTTATCCGATTTTTCACGGTTTCCGAGTTATGAATTTTTATATGAAATTTGAGAATTTTCAACTTGAACATCTTCAAAATTACTTTTTTCTAAAAGTACAAGACTTTTCTGATATTTTTTTGTTGTAGATAGATCGCCAGGAATTGTACTTTTATATATAAAATAACCAGCATCGTAACTCTGATAAAAATTATGAAAATGTTAGTCTCAAGTGAGAAAGTTACGTATTTTGGATCATGATCTAAATTTTCAAATTTGAATTAAAAATATAAACAGGTTAACTCATGGTTTATTAGTAGGCTTTAAAACTGCGCTCAACACTCAGCTTTCAGAATCTTTAATAAAAACGGTCTACTTTTGCTAGAATTAGCCTTTAAAGTCAGCAGGGTGGAAAAAATCAAAGAACTAGACGTTTACTCAAAAATTATTTTTTGCCATTTTAAGATTTTTCTGATCAAGCTATGATAGAAAATGCTGAAAATCAATGAAAATAAGCTTTATAAGAAAAGCTTCAGATAAAAAAAAGAAAAAATTATGGAAATAAATCACACATCATGTAGATAAAAAGAAATTTATTTATAAAATTTACAATAGGTTTTATTCAACTGAAAGAAAATTTTTTGCGAAGGTGTAGAATGTGTATTGAGGCTCGAGGTGGCCACTTTGAAAATCTATTGTGAATTTTATAAATAATTTTTTTTTTATCTACATGATGTGTGATTTATTGCCATACTTTTTTCTTTTTCTTACCTAAAACTTTTCTTATAAAGCTAATTTTCATTGATTTTCAGCATTTTCTATCATAGCTTGATCAGAAAAATCTTAAAACGGCAAAAAATAATTTTTGAGTAAACGTCTAGTTCTTTGATTTTTTCCACCTCGCTGACTTTGAAGGCTAACTCTAGCAAAAGTAGACCGTTGAGTACCTTTTTTTATTGAAGATTCTGAAAGCTGAGTCTTGAGCGCCGTTTTTAAGCCTACTCAGAAGTCATGAAGTAACCGTCGTTGCCGAGCTGTAATTGACGCAAGGGGTGGAAGTATTGAATCACTTATCAGCATTTCCGTATTTTGAAAATTGTTCATTTCTCCTCTTTCAGAGAAATCCTGAATTTTTCTTTCATTAAATGTATCTTGTTTGGTTCAAAACCTTTCCAAGAAAATATAAAAAATAAGTTATAATTTTAATGTAAAGTTAGCTTTCATTGAAATAAGTTGGGCCAAGAATCTCTTTCGGAAATTCAGCGGTCTAGTTACAACCTCAGACCGAGAATCCTCTGAAGTTGCCTACCGCAGTTGTGGGCGAAACGTTAGGTGAAATAATTCTTAATAGACCCCGACAATAAGCTAGGATGACTCTCTCAATGTCACTTTATCTGGTCGTGAAAGCCTGAAACTATAATAAAACGGTAAACAAAAAAATTCTTCGCCTTCACGGAGGCCACTGTAATAAGTTCATCAGGCGGAGGATAGGAAATACACTCCATGTTCTCCCCGAGAAATGAAAGCTCGATGATCGGAAAATAACCCACTCCAGTTACCCTAGATTTATTTTGTTATCTTCACGGGTTATCGGAGATGATTTCAGCCGGGTTTGGAAGCTGTTTTTTCGATATCGATTTCTGTTTCCTCGCCTACAATGGTCCCGATCCGAGAACACTTTATGGCAGCGAGCGTCTGACCGTTTCTTGCCTCCACTTCCCCCCCAAGTTGATCCAACTTCCCCCATTTTTGTATGGAGGATAAACTTATTCGTTGGAAAATCGTGTAAGGGTGCAATTCAATTTCATTTCAATTTCCAAGCCCCACAAAAAATATGTATTTTTTTCCGGCAACTGCTCCGACTTCTTTCGATGAATATGGAGTGTTATTCAAGTTTTCTCTGAATTATGGTTGTTTGATGAAAAAAAAATTAAGTTGTCTTGGATGGATGCTATTAAGCTTTGAATTTCTTCTTTCATCAGATATGATGTCTTCTGAATTCACGAATTATGAAATCAGTTCCAATCGATAATGAAAATCACAATATCTGATAATCTGGCACATACCATTAATAATGACAATTTATTTATTTTGTATTTCAATTCGAATCATTTCAAGATTTCTGACATAATAGGGTGCAACTTGAATAGTATATTTTAAAACAGAGCTCGTATTCCAACACGAATGCGAAATTCGAAAACGAGCGACGAAATAAAAATTCAGATTAGTGACTTTTGTATTGTATCATGACAGTTGGTGTCAATTACGAAATTTGACAGATTAAGAAATCTGAATTGATTTGTTTCAAAAATTGAAAGGATATGAGGTTAGTACTCACAACCAAAAAACAAAAAATATAACTGAAAACGATGCTCTAATGAGTTTCATTACAGCACTATTTTTAGTACTGTAATGAAGTCATTTGAAATAGAGAACAGCAATTACAGGCCTCAAGAATCAATGGGAATTTCACAATATTTATTGCGACGTTTCGGCTAATTTGTGGCCTTTCTCAAGCTGAATAACAGACAACAACGATATTCAGTGTAATCTGAAAAACTACACACATTGAAAACATATATAAAGAATATAACATCAGAACCAATTAAAATTCAACAGTTACGAATACGAACAATAAAGAACACGATAATTCAGAATAATGGAAATTTTAGTCAATTTTCATCAATTCATACTATGTATATTGTACAGGGTGATTGTTTATACTCAATAACTGTATCAGTTAATATTGGTCGTACAAAAACGTTCGAATGAGCAAATTTGAAATACTTCTATGGGCATTCAGAATTCATTACTGTGAAATTCATGAAGGCATCGAAAACCTGAAAATTCTAAATGATACACCCTGTATTTTATTTTTCTAATCAGTAGAGCTTTTCCTTCTGATTTAAAATATATATAGTTTATTGAGGTTTCTTTCTGCAATGTTTGAAAAATTAAGGTGTTTTCGTCTTAATCTAAGGCAGCTGTGTGAGGCCACATGAGAATGCTGTGATTTCTTCATATCGAAGTTCTATTCTATGGCCCCCTGATAGTCCCTACTTAACCTAAAAACCTCAATATATTCCATAAGTGGTGAGGAAAACCCTCAAAAAATAATAAAAATGATATGGACTCTGTGTAGACTTATATGAATGTCATTTGAACACATCAGTTGTTTTTTCAACCATGTTTCGTTTGTTTTGAGAAGAAATCGCATCGTTAGTGTATGGCATTCCACAGTTGCCTTAGATTCAGAAGAAACTATTTATATTTTTTGAAAACTGCCAGAATTAACCTCGATAAAGTATATTTATTCGAAATCAGAAGAAAGAGCTCCACCGACTGAAAAAATTAAATACAAGTTGTACCATTTAAGAAAATAGTTCATTACTAATTTTTAGGTTTTCGATGACCTTATGAATTTCTTAGTACTGAATTCTGAATGCCCATGAAAATACTTGAAATTTGCTCATTCAAACGTTTTTGTACGACCAATATTAGCTGAGATAGCTATTGGATAAAATATAAACAATCACCCTGTACAATATGCATGTTCTCACATTAAATCTCATCTTAACTGAATAATAACAGCACATGAAGAAATATGTAAACAATGACAAACTCAGTGCAAATTACCTGACATTATTCAGAAAGTTCATGTAGGTCAAACTCAGAAATGCGGTATCAGAATTCAAATCTATAGCTTTAGGGTCTTTCTTGATGTAGATTATTTCTTCAAAACCATATCTAAACCAGTTATTTCCCTTGTCTGAAATTTTCACATTGGAAAAATCAAATCTCTGTCTCAAGGGCGTGTAATTTCATTATTTTCACAGTCACGGATGTATTTGATGATTGTATAACGTAAAAATTGTTCCGTCTGTCCTAGATATGTACCGTCACATTAATTATGACGGCAAATATAAAGCACAGAAGAAACAATATTTACGTGATAGAACGAACCAACACATCCATGACTGTGATAATGATAAAAATGCAACAGCTCTGTAAAAAATAACATACGTAAATATTGCTCTGGGTAGATCGAATAAAAAATCACATCACACTTTTTAGAACGGCGTTACACCATCAGCCCACGGATTTGAAATATTTTGGTGTCATCATCTCGCTTAGTTTTTTCATTGCTTCGTGAATGAGAAACAATAAAAAAGAACATAGAAAACTTTTGTGAATTCAAAAAATTTTTTTTTGCTTTTCAGATTAGATGAGATATATTGAGTGTCATGTGCTTAAACACGATAAAGACATTGAAATCTCAGAGGAAGGGGGGTCTCGGCTCCTCCCCTGACCCCCCTGAGCCCCCCTGGCTTTTTCTCACCTCAAGGCCACAAAAAAAAAAGCTGGGATGTGATCTGACCCGATGTTGTCACTCTAAAGTCTACTCGTAATTCAGAATCCAAATATGCGTGAGAATTTCCACGATTTTCATCCACATTCGCTACAACTGTGGGGTGCAAAAATGAAACACGCCTGATGTTCAGAATCAGTGTCAATCACTTTGAAGGACATTCCGTAATTTAATCCAATTTCAGAATGGGATTGGGTCAATGATGTGACTCACTCGGGGAGCCGCAACTACAGATTGGATATTTCGAGGATAGCTGTTGAAGAGATGATGTGTTAGGTTTCAGAGGTGGCTTGTTGCTCCTGAGGAATTACTTGAATGAATTTCGAAGTTACCGTATGAGATATCACTCTTCTATGTCCTCGACAGAATACGAGATGACACTGTCGAATTTGAATCGGACTGATTTATTACAGCAGCAAATAAGTCGATACAAAACAAGTCGGACAATAATAATAATATTTATTCATTCTCTCAGACAGAATACATCTATATAGAACACGTCAGAAAAAAAAAAACAAATGATTACAAAGGTAAATTGACATCCTAGCAAGAATGTAAAAATGTAGTGTAATAACTGCACCAAACAAAAATCTAAAAATTATACAATAGAAGCATTCAAATATTTACTTACACTATAAAAACAATTAACCAGTAACTACTCCTTTATCTATCTCTTGAAATTTCTGAACTCCAAAACATTTAGCCTCTCAGGTAGATGATTCAACAATTTGATGCCACAGTACGTGGGTGAGTGCTCGAATTTTGTTTTATGTTTTGGAATACAGAGAATATCTTTGCGCCTTGTATCATAATGATGATAATCAGAGCATTTTCTCAGTAATCCTAGGTTTCTTTTTATATACAAAAGCTCAACAATCTTTCTGCAATAAGGCAGGGTCGTTTTGGATTCGTTCAGCCTTCCGAGAACTTCGACCGCAAAGATCTTCTGTTCTTTACCCAACTCGTTGATTTAAATCCCAAGGAGGCCATCAATGGTATTGATGAATCCAACGACATCCTTAGGAGCCTTGGCGGTTACTTCATGTGGACCCAGAATTGACTTTCCCATGTGAATGGTTCTTAGTTCCGCCAGTTCTGGACACTTGCATACCATGTGTTCAGCCGTTTCTTTCTCTGATCTACATAGCCTGCAGGTTTCATCTGCTGACTTTCCCATGCGATACAAATGATATTTATATCGACAGTGTCCCGTCAGCAGACCCACCATTATTCGAAGCTCAGCTCGTGGCAGCTTTTTGAGCTTCTTGGTGTAGGTCGGCCAGAATTCCACGAATCTCTTGGCTTGCGCAAGTCTAGGAGTATTTCTCCGAAGCGTTATTTTTCGAGTAATTCATGATTGAAACAAATTTATTTCAGCGAAATAAGAAAAATTCGATACTTTGGCTGAATCCAACTCTGTTTTCAAGATTCACATAAATAAATTTCTTCTATATTTTTCCGAAGGTTTAAGTGGTATATCTAATACTCGAAATCTCATTATGAAAGTTTAAAATGGCTATATCTTTTTATTTAGGCGAAATCGAAAAAATGGTATACGAAAAACGTATTTGTCTTGACCTCAAGAATTTATGGTTTGAATATAGGTACAGGGTGGGCAAAATTGGTGATACATGAACTACAACTTTTTAACTGTTGCAGTTAGAGGAAAATGAATGACACATTACGGTGGTCTTTTTTAGAGAAACGGATAATGCCATCAACTGCATTCCTCTATCTTCTTTTGTTTTCGAGTTATAACACGATTTCAATTTTGGCCTATAGGCCTATAGGCGATTCTTCCTAAGCCATTTGAAACTATTGTTTCCGGAAAAACACAACTTTATGTTATAGCTCAGCAAGGAAACCTCTTGGGAAAAAACAAAGTACGGAACAAAGTACAGGAACGGAGATAATGACCAAAGTTGAAATCGCCCAAATTTTAATTTTGGCCTATAACTCGAAAACAAAAGAAGATAGAGGAATGCAGTTGATGGCATTATCAGTTTCTCTAAAAAAGAGCACCGTAACGTGCCATTAATTTTTCTCTACCTCGTTGGGTTAAAAAGTTGTAGTTTATGTATCACCAATTTTGCCCACCCTGTATAGAGTGATTCACTTATCTTGGTAACCCCAATTTTCTCGAGAACGTCCGAATATTTTTTCATTCTGTGAATGGCGTTTCAAACAATTCAATGCCAACTTGAGATGCGCAAAAGAATGTGCGAAATAAATGAAGACGTCAGGCGTCGCGGCGCTATCAAAATTTTTTGTCTAGGGACAAACCGTTTTTATCATGTCATTCGAAAGATAATTTTATTCTGAACTTTTTTTTCGAATACAATTTTCATTGATTTCTTACCGTCAGAGATCTGCAACGTGTTTTATGTTGATTCTGTTCTATTCATTTTTTTTCTGTATTGTGGTACTATGCCTCTATTTGGAGACATATATATGATTTTGTGCCTTGAATTCAAAAAGGCTAGATTTCTAAACAATCTCCTTTTCAAATGAGATCAAATATGTGGATACAGCAAGATGGGGATCCATGTCACAATGCTGCCATTGTGAAGAGATATTGAGATAAAAAATTCTAAAATAAATGGACCCCTATATTTTGACCGAAGTAACTAATAATGATATAGGGAAATGATATAACTTATGTATTGATCATAATGCCTAGATGACCTAGATATGATTTTGTTTCGTAAAATGAAGAAGGTTCTGTACCAAACTATTTTTCTTTCATTATATTCAATAAATATTATAACAATAAATTTTTTTTTATAACAAACGAAACATTTCGAATCGTATGTTCTACATACCGGCCATTATGATCCATCCATAAGTAATATCATTCCTCTATTGCATTATAAGTTACTTTGGCCTGAATATATGGGTCTACTTGGGCACATGCGTTTCTTATCTTTATTTACAAATGGTTATTAGAATCAGTTTGGTATTTCATATTTTTGAGGGTACTCCTCAGAAAGTAATCCATGAGCTTCAGGTCGGGTGATACCGGATGGGTTCATTGGTTCCTATCCATTTATTTTCGAATTCTTGATCTCAATATCTCTTCACAGCATTGTGACAAGGATCCCCATCTTGCTGTATCCACATATTTCATCTTATTTGAAGATGCACATTGACTAAAAAACTAGCCTCCTTGATTTTAAGGCACAAAATAATATCTATGTTTACAAATAAAAGCATACTACCACAATACACAAAAAAAAACGAATAGAACAGAATTAACATAGAACACGCTGCAGATAGCTGACGGTTAGAAATTAATAAAAATGGTATTCGAAGGAAAATATCAGAATGAAATTATCGTTCGAATAACATGATAAAAAAGGTATGTCCCTGGAGAAAAAATTTTTGACAGCGCCGCCACGCCTGGCGTCTTAATTTATTCCGCAGATTTTCATGCGTATCTCAAGTTGGCATTGACTTGTTTGAAACGCCATTCACAGAATGAAAAAATATTCGGACGTTCTCGAGAAAATTGGGGTTACCAAGATTAGTGAATCACCCTGTACAAGTCAAAGGCTCACCCTGTATACAGATTAATGTTTGTGAGACACAATTTTAGAGAGTAGAGTGAGATTCTTATATGATGGGCCATAGCTACTCTGCTATACTTCAATCATCATCTACTTACCTCGTCGCTTCCTTTTCTCTGCAATTTGAGAACAAATTAGAATATAACGTCCCCGATTTCCCTCACGATTTCTCAAATTTATGAACTCTTATATACCCTTTTCGTGTGCTCTCGCAGTACTTCGTGAATATTTTATAAGGCTAAAGTGATTCCTGTCAACGAATAAGCTGCTATCGAAATTTTCCGAGGAGAAGAAGTCATTAAGCTCTGGCCTTTCGGCCATTAATGGAGGAAATGGGAGTTTTCAATTTTCTAGGGCGAGATCCGGCCGTTGCTGTGCCACGCTCTGCGCCAAGATTCAACAGTTAAAAACATTTGAGCCAACGAAGGTGTCGTTATCAAATTATGGATCATTTCAAGAGGAAGTTCCATCTGAATTTCCAGACTAGTTTAGGAAAATTTTGCATGCCTTGAAGTATGAATTACGCTGACTGTTTTGCTGCATGAAATTCACTTCAACTCATTTTTTTTTCATTGACTCCTTAGCGACTGTCCATTACACCATCGAGGTCCTAGTCACAATCAAAGATTATAGAATTAGTAGTATTATAAGAAAAAGAAAATTCTTTGCCTTTACGAAGGCACATCGAGAACATTTTTGAAACATAGATGAATTCAAAATAGTCATCGAAATGAATACCATTTTCAATTCCCAGCCTCAGAGATCTTTTATCATAAGGTTGGAGAAATGATATTAGATTTTGTCACTGAGATGAGAGATATACCGGTTTCGGCCTTGTTGAGCCTCATCAGTATCCCGCACATCTCAGGACAAAATCTTCATAAAAAACTTCAGAATTTATAGCAATTGGTTGTGAAGTAATGAGTAAAATATTACAAAGTACTAAGGTGGTGACATCTAATTGCGTCAAAATGAAGTTTCACATCTCCAATCAAATGCAAAAAAAAAAAATCTGTACTTCCTCTTTCACTAAATGAGATTTAAGCAGTGGCTCTATTCAGGGCCCGCTTGCTAGTTGCTCAAAGTGACTGTGAAGCCAGATGTTTTTAAGAAAAAGAAATTTTTTTGCCTTTACGGAGGCCACATAGAGAACATTTTTGAAACATAGATGAATTCAAAGAAGTAATCATCGAAATGAATACCATTTTCAATTTCCAGGCTCAGAGATCTTTTATCATGAGGTTGGAGAAATGATATTAGATTTTGTCACTGAGATGAGAGATATACCGGTTTCGGCCTTGTTGGGCCTCATCAGGATCCCGCACATCTCAGGACAAAATCTAATATCATTTCTCCAACCTCATGATAAAAGATCTCTGAGCCTGGGAATTGAAAATGGTATTCATTTCGATGATTACTATTTTGAATTCATCTATGATTCAAGAATGTTCTCGATGTGCCTTCGTAAAGGCAAAGAATTTTCTTTTTTCTTAAAAACATCAGGCTTCACAGTCACAAAAAGAATTGGGCGTTTCCATCACTTTGAGAAACTAGCAAGCGGGCCCTGAATAGAGCCACTGCTGAAATCTCATTCAGTGAAAGAGGAAGTACAGATTTCTTTTTTTGCATTTGATTAGAGATGTGAAACTTCATTTTGACGCAATTGGATGTCACCACCATAGTACTTTGTAATATTTTACTCATTACTTCACAACCAATTGCTATTAATTCTGAAGTTTTTTATGAAGATTTTGTCCTGAGATGTGCGTGATACTGATGAGGCCCAACAAGGCCGAAACCGGTATATCTCTCATCTCAGTGACAAAATCTAATATCATTTCTCCAACCTCATGATAAAAGATCTCTGAGCCTGGGAATTGAAAATGGTATTCATTTCGATGATTACTATTTTGAATTCATCTATGTTTCAAAAATAGTAGTATAATAGTTGTAGTACTAAAATCCGACTACGATTTTTGGCCAGTTTCTCACTTTTGACAGCTAGATGGCGCTGAAAACATTATTCAGTAAAGAAAACTATTTAAAAAGGCGCAAAATTCGAAATATATTTCTCATGAATTTTCATTAAATTGAGTATTCTTTGTCGAGCATTAAATGAAACATCCTGATCGACAGAGCAAAAGCAGGGCTCTGCTTTTTGATTAAGATGATACTTCCTTCTACACAAATGATTGTGTAAAATCCACTACATACAATAATTACGAAATTGAGAACATATCCAAAATTTGTTCAAATATAAGAGAATTATTATAACAATTTCATGAACTTATTCAAACAGTGAACTCTCGATAAATCGAACATCCATCATTCAATCTGTTCTGGAGCCGACTCATACATATCGTACCCAGTGTATTTTCACCTCAATGAGTCTAGAGGCTCTAGAAGATGAGTCAAACTGCTGGAAGGGAAGTCAAAAGAACCTCCACTTCTTCAAGTTGTTTTTCTGACCACAATTGCCTCTATGAGTAAAACTTTTTGTTCTAATGAATGCGACCAAAGAAAATTCGGTTTGCAAACATATCCCACACGGAATGAATATCATACGATTTTTCGACCTCTAAAGATATGTTTCCAGTGCTCAGTCCATCGTTTCTCATTGATAATGATTTCGTGTTTTTCTCCTAATGAAGTGAAGTCTCACTTGATTAACTCTAGTGTTTGGTGAGCCAAAAAATAGATAAGTCGAACAGTTTTTCTGGTCCCTAGGAGTTCGACTCAACGAGAGTCCACTGTTTATTAATTACAGAATGTTTGAACAACAATAAAAGAAAAATATCAGAGGTGTACAATAAGACCTGTAGGTCAGCCCAGCAAGAGTTCTTCATGCGTTATTCAGAACAATATATTTTTGCTCCGAAACCTGTATCTATTCGACAGCACCGAGAACAATGAACAAGAAAGTTTCATAATACGAGTTTTAAAACTCACATTTCCATTCTCTTCGGCTTTGGTAATGAAAAGAATACACAAGATGATTCATTCCATTATTTCTTTAATTAATCACCATGCATTTTGAATGTAGGCCAGTTTTAACCCGAAAATTATATAATAACAGAAAAACACACAAAAATATTTATTCAAGTATTTCTTTCAAAATTGACAACAGCCTTCTAATTATCTCTATATAATCTTGCCAGATGGACCCTAATTGAATATTTTAACCATAACTTGTTTACTTTTGCAACTACAGATGTCGCTCACATTACTGTTGTCGCTCAGTTTCCCATCTTCATACTTTATTATCTTTCGTCTCAATGTTATTTAGACCTAGCTGAATTGGAGTTGTTATAGAACTAGAGCTGAGTCGAGTCGAATTGGACACATTGTAGGAGGACTCCATGAATATAGCTCATTAGTTGGATTCCTACCGGATCAATAACTAATTCTGGTGTAATTTACCATCAGGTGATGATAACGGTATTTTGTCGCAATTACAGGTCGGAGTTGTCCATGAGAATTAATTGTATTGTCGCTCCGTTTTCAGCAGTTTTCTGTGTTTCAACATCATTTATTGAATAAATATATTCGATTTACCTATGTGAAGAAATCTGTATTGAGTCTGTTGCTGCTATTTAAAATTCAGCTTAATTTTATACACTGTACACATCTCATTTTGAAGAAACACGAAGAATGGATTCACAATATGAAGCTCCTACTTTTCTTGTACCTTATTAAATTCTCACTTTTCAAAACAAACTCTAACCAGAAATTCTAGATAGTACAAGAGAGTAAATGAACAGAAAAGTAAGGAGCAATCAATTAGATGAAATCTGCCAAAAATCCCCTGCAAGTTTATATGTGTATTAATGATTCGGTTTCAATATACATGACAGATAAAAGTGATTTCAAATTGTTTCATGAAGAGATCTACCGGTAGTTGCTTCATCAAGAGTCTTATAATATATCCTTAGTTCCTCTATTGACCCAATGAGTTTTCATATTATTTGGGCTTTAGATTTTTAGACTTTTTCCAATTTCATTCATCGAAGATTATGTGATGGTTTTTGTGGAATAGAATGTTTATATTTATTGCTCAAAAATACTTTTTTAATCAACCTGCATATGTTGCATGGAGCAACAACAATGATATCAGTGTTAAAAGTGACGTTTTGTTTTTTGAGTGAAGAAGTTCGTGAAATGAGCGGAGCGAATCGAACAATTTCACGCACAAAATGAAATTACTTCTGACACATACACCATACCATGTTTTTTATACAACTACTTAATTTTGATGATGAAATAGGAGAGTTTGCAATGACAATAAACTTCAAAATGCATCTTAATATTCAAATGATCAAAAGCTTGTTGTGAATGTAAAACGTTGCCTACGTTATGATTACTAACAAATGAGAAAAGACGCTGTAATTTGAATTTCGTTCCTGTCCAATTTTCCTCATGGGTTTTTAACCGCTTAATATGTTTGTCGAGAGTCCAATTATTAATACAAGTGACGATTTGGTTGTTCTTCTGGATATTGAGGAGTCTGCAAGAAGAGCAAATCTGGAACTGCTACCTAAAAAATCTGTTCAGCAGTACTATATTGCATATAACAATTTCCTGGCCTGGTGAACCAATATGGAGTTCATCAACTTTGTGGAGCAAATTTTCAATGATGTTTTAAGCGCCCTTATTGAAAATGGTGTGGATGTTAGTGAATATTTTAAGGTGTAGAATATCGACTGTAAAAATCGGAAATTCTCACTCGTGAACAAGTTGGAAATTTCATAAAGGAGGCACTAGATGAAAAATACTTGATCGTTAAGGTTACAACTATTTTCGGAATATTTGGAGCTTGTCGGCGTGAAGAATTTACCCGTGGAAGACATCGAAATAACAAAAGGGTCATTGGTTGTAGATACAACTTTCTAATACAAAAACGAAACTCAGTCGTTCTTTCACAATCATTATTGTTAATTATGTAGACTTTTTTCATATGTACTTTGCACTGCTTCCCTCTGTCATCGAACACATAAATAATAAATGCAGTTGGTAATAATACATTTCAGAAAATTCCATCTATTGCTGCCGAATTCCTCAAACTGCTGGAACCAAAGCAATATACGGACACTGTTTTCGAAGATCCTCCGCTTCATTGCTAGCATAGCCGAAGGCTATGTAGATCATACCATTCCGTATAGAACTGGCATTGCTAAAAAAATTCTCCCAACCTCGACAGATTTGAATCATCATCATTTAATATTGTACTTCCAGTTTCTATGTGCTGATATGGTGCTGAGAATTCTAATAATGTGTTGCGGAGCTCCCTAACGTCACAGGGCATAAATGTTAGTTATCGTTCTAGATTAACTATCAATATTAATATTCATAAGTATTGATTGTTAAATGTAGATGATGAAAATTTGCAATTGCTGAATTTTCCTCATCTGATTTCATCACAAGAAAACGGAGTGCTAAAAATATTTTTTAACACTAATGTTAAAAATATTATTAACAAGCTTCCACGTAAACAATCAATTCAACATAAAAGTGTCACTTTTAATGGCAGGTGTACAAAAAATTTTAAACCTGGACATGGACAATATCCCGATTCTCTGTATGTAGAGTAGTGACATCTATGAATGAGAGCTTTAGCTGCACTTCACTAAGGATCTTTCTGAGCTGAGAATCCTTTACAATTTATTCAATTTATTTGAAAATTGAACATGACGGGACATAAACATCGTGAATATTGATGTCATTGAGAATAAATTGAAAAAATTGGATGAGACTATTCGTCATTCATTGAGTCGAAGGTTGATTCAATTACAACATTAGCTACATCAGATAATGCGATATTTGCCAAACAAAGAGTCAGGTCAGTCCGGGCCTTGTTTATATAGTTATATAAAAAAGTGTCCGAGGTCAAAAAGAACGAAATCTGTTATGTATTTAGAAATCTCCTTGACCTAAATCGAACAGGATTCACCAACAAAACAGAAATCTGTAATACTTGTGTGTTTTTGTCTCCTAGAATCATAGATGTCGCTGCATGTTTTCAATGCAGAGATCTGTCGGATTGGCAACGTTGTTCTTTATTCCATGGATTGTGCAACTGCGAAAACACAGATGAATGCCATTATTATGGCTCAACATAGTTGCCTTCTCCAACGAACAATAACGGAGATTGACGATTACGGTAAACTCTCTTCCGATGTTGCGAGTGTTATGTTGAACAGTTTATTCCTGCTGTTGACAATTGATGGCGCAATAAAGCAAAAGGTGCCCAACAGATTTTCCTAAATCTTATAAAATTCCTACTGTGGCTTCTTGAAGGGAATTCATGACAGTTGGTATGTACTAACATTTTTTCGAGAGTGGTCGATTTAATTATGCCTTTGAGGTTAATAAATTCCATCACACATTGATTGACCATAATAGGTGTTCATCATGGTTTACATATCGTATTCACCAATAAAATTGCCTTCAAGTGGTTTCATTTGCAGCATCTTGCGTCAACTTCGTTCGAATATTCATTCAATTCAAAAAGACGAAAGAATTCCTTTCTACTCCCTCTCCCAAACATGGACATTCAAGGACACTACGAAATAATAATGAGCAAAATATTACCGACACTTCTCTGTCTTATTTATGTTGAATTTTTTTTAGGAGAATCTAATGAATTGCACATTGAAAAGCTGATATGTTAAAATTGTGCGAATTCCAATAGTACCAACAATGGTAGAAGCAATGGATAATTTTGAATTACGCATATCCGAATTGGAATATTTATAACGTCTGAACTTAAATATACTGAAGGAAATTAGGTTGGCATGCAGATGACTGATTTCTGGCAAAATAAATGAAGGTTCAAGTCCTGTTCGGGAGGGTTTATTCTTTCAGAATTCAATCGTCTTCATTCCAAGAAAATTTCGTTTTCAATATCCATAACTCAATAAATCCTGGTTGAACCGTCAAATCTTGAGGGTAGATTTTTTATATGAAAAAAATTTTTATGTAGTTTGTTTGGTTGTAAATCAATCTATCAGCTGATGTGAAATTTTGGGAAATATTTTTTTTCCTATGTATATTTATGAATCGAGTACCCATATGAAGGATGCGTTCCCAATGTCATTTGAGAAAATCAAGGAAAATAAATTAAAGAAGCTGGTTTACATTTTTGATTTGAAAATCCCAATATGAAGACCAAGTGAAAAGATAAATTAATGAAATTATCTGGGCAGTCCGGAAAATGCTAAATCTACTAGTAGGGTGTAATTATAAAAAATCTCAGTCTGAAATCCGAGTCTACATTGACCTTCACAAAACTGATGATGACCTATTTTATGAAAAATTTCGTATATTTGAGTATATATTAAAAATAGGTTCCCTAAAAAATCCTGCACAGAATATTTCAAATTATTTTTTGAAACCTGATCATTCATAAAATAATAACAAGAATATTTTCACTGAACATAAAATACGAAACATGTAAAATGTGCAACTATGGGGTTGTCTATTAGGTATTCGATTGTACGAAATACTGGGTTGCCAGGAATGAACAGGTATGTCGATACCACTAACTTTCACTTGATTTCATAATAGAAAAATAGTTCAGGAATATGAGGACCGTTTGATTGTAGATAACTTTGATATAGGTTTGTCAGCAAAAAATTTGGTCATAATCACTGAGTTATATAAAATCCTGGGGTGCGCTGTCAACACATAAAACCGTGCCATCGACCCTCTCTACCGAAAGGCAAAAATGTAGAGACTGTTGCTAATTTTTTTTATATCTAACTCTCGCCAAAAAACGAGATTTTGCCGAAACTACTAGCAACATTGTGGTGTTATGGGAGCTGATACATCTAATGAATGTGTTTTGATGTCTGACTCTCATAGAGGGCCCTTTTTACACGATTCGTACCAAGTTGTTTTGTACACATTTTTTTTTCCTATTAGTATTATTAAGCTGAATGAGGAATGTTCACATTTTTCAATTTCTACATATTCCTATTCTCCGTAGAAAATGAAAATATTGTGTCCAAAAATTATTTGAATACTTCAAATAGCGCCCAAGATATCGAGTTATAAACATGAGTTCGATGGATCCGTGTGACGTCACTTTACATCCAACGACTTGCGAGGTTCAGTACGTCGCCGGGTCCAATATAAGGGCCGTTCGTCTTACGCAGTGCGATTTGCGAATGTAGTATGACGTCACATCGCCGCGAGGAATTGAATATTCACGGGGTTGTAAAATCCGAACTACTAGGTCTTTTCGACTGAAACAAAAACTAGTGATTTCATATACATATAGGTTATACTGTGACGAAGTCATTCAATTTTACACCAAAAAGTTACTCCTGAATAAACTCGATACTGTGCACCGTTTCCGGAATATCTCGATTTAAGAATTATGAGGTTATAATAGATTGATTGTTGAATTGTAGAATTTCGAAAAATTCATCGTAAAGGTTCCAAATGTTGGGCCAAAAATTGGGATCAAAATTGGCTCATAACTTACGTTTTTCGAATAAGAACCTCATGATAAATTTTTCCAAATTCTATAAATTCACAATATTTCTACAGTTTTCTAAACTGTGAAAACTGTTTGTTCATAAAATATTCAGAATAGGAAAATTACACTCGATACCGAATATTCTCATCTAGATATATTCTTGAATTTTTTTTCTTCGTATTTTATAGAGCATTCAGACGAAAGCAAACATTTGAGTAAGAATATATTCAGAATTGAATACTTCATTTAAATTTGAACCGAAAAAAAAATTATTAATTTTCATCCCTAGATTAGTGAAAGTGGTCTTCATGCTCGTTGGATATTGTCGAACAATATGATATTCCCAATTTTCAGATTTCAAATAGGCCCAATCCTCCAGAACCGTCTAATAAGCCGTCGAACTTGGTACACCCTGTATATATTTTTATTCTTTCGCGAGTTGAAAATTCGAAAGATTATGTGGCCAGTTTTTCGATGATCGAGTGCTATAAGGCGCCCTCTTTCTGTACTAGTAATATACATTATTATATAAAAATTTGAATTTTTCAGAATGAAATCATGTGAGAATATTTCGTTCTAGCACAATTTTTATGGTAATATTTAATGATGACATGTGGGATTTTATTTATTTTCTGTCAAATTCATCAGGGAGAAAACAGTTCTGGCAATAAATATTTCTCAAGACAAAAATTCAGACAATTCTTTTTTTATTTCAGTCAAGTTTTATGAAGGACTTTCGAAATTCACATAAAAATTAAAATTTATGTGACTTTTGTATCATATCTTGGCTGTTGATGTGACTTACGAAATTTAACAGATTACGGAATTCGAATTGATTTCATTTGCCAATTGATAAGATCAGAGGCCAGTACTGACAACGATGAAACGAATAATATAACTGAAAACAATGCTGTAATAAATTCATTACAGAACCACTTCTAGTACTGTAATGAACTCATTACGATACTGAAATAGAGAAATAACTATTTCAAGCTTTCTATGAGGTTTCATGTGCACTTCGACAAGGCATTGTTGAAATTGAAAGAATGTTGAGTGCACTTTAAATGAAAATCTTTTTCGAAAATTGCTGCTCAAAGGAAGACGACTGCTTACCTATTTTTTATGTTTGTCTAGGCTCGACTCACCATGGAAGAGGAAACAGGTAAAGAGTACTGGACAAGATCAGAAATCGCGAAGCTCATAGACCTTTATAAATCTCAAGACTGTTTATGGAACGTGAGCAATTCATCCTATCGTGACAAAAGAAGAAGAATCTCTGCTTGGAAAGCGATTGCTACAGCTATGGCCTACGACGTGGTCAGCGTAGAACGCAAGATGAAGGTGCTGAAAACGCAGTTTATGCATTGCTATAAGCTACACAAGAAGTATTCCATGAACGGGGAATCCTACCAACCCAAATGGTTTGCGTATAACAGTCTCAAATTTCTTATACCAGGAAAAATATACAGGGAGAATAGGGAGATATCACGCATGCAAGAGGTTTGTATAGATTTTGTGCAATATACTTATACCTAGGGTTGGGATAAAGTATGGAACCAAGTAAATATCTTTCAAACGAAAAGAACGATATTTATGAAAATTTGCAGGTAAGTGCAATGGAACAAAACGCATCTGATGTACTTTTTTTTTGATAATAATATACTTCCGGTTTAACCGGAAATGCCTTCAACGTCTTTAATACAAATGGGACACCCTATATATTTTTACAGATTTTGAAAGAGCTTGTTGTTTTGAATTCACACATACTGAGTTTAGTGTAAAAAAAATTGAAAAAACGAGGAATAACTCACTGTTAGTAGTACAAGAGATGTACATTTCATCATTTCAGAATAATGAGAAACAAAATAACTTCAAATGTTCAAAATGCTCGCCGTTTACTTGCTGACAATATGCCATCCTATTAACAAATTCTTGAGTCACTCTTTCCAAGACTTCTCCACGTATTAGTTCACATTCGTCAATAATTCTTTGTCTCAATTCCTGTAAGTTTGTTAGTCGTCTAATGTAGATAACCCCAAAGAAAAAAATCTAACGGGCTAAGATCCGGAGAACGAGCAGGCCACTCTATGAATCCTCTACGTCCAACCCATCGATTTGGAAAATTCGCATCCAGAAAATCCCTAACCTTTCTATCATAGTGGGGAGGTGCTCCATCTTGTTGAAACCAAATATTTTGTGGTAATTGCCCATTCTGTTTATGCAGGAATAATTTCGTTATTTAGTAGATCCAAATACTTGTCACCATTCAAGTTTCCGTCGATAAAAAATGGACCTAAAAGCTTATTTTCAACAATTCCCATCCAAACATTTAACTTCTGTGGATGCTGGGTATGTGCTTCATGAATCCAATGAGGATTCTCATTTGACCAATACCTTAATAAGTTGTGGCGATTACCTGTTCCATTTAAACAAAAAGTTTCCTCATCAGAAAAGACTATGCTAGAAGCTAAATTTTCGTCGACATTACAGATGTCCATTAGCCGCAGGGACGGGCCCAAGGAAGGGGGATGGGGGGGGATGATCCCCCCCCCAATGTTGAACGAAGTTGGCAAATTTTCAAAGCAGTCGGAAAATTTTCGAAGGAGTTGGAAAAATTTCAAAGCAGTTGGAATAAATTTCAAAAATGTTGAAAAAATTTCAAATCGGTTAGAAAACATTCAAATCAGTTGGAAAAAATTCCAATGCAGTTGGCAAAAGTTCAAAGCAGTTGATAAAATATCAGAGCAGTTGGAATACATATTTCCGAGAGAGTTATGAAATTCGAACTAATCTGAATTAGAACAATACAAGTTTGCAATCAGTACTTAACAATATATGTATAGTCGGCAATAAATGGTATTCAACCCAATATATTTTCAATCAACTGTTTGAAGAGATGCGGCTTCAAGAATTAGGTACCCAGTAGTTGTAAATTCTTCAGTTACGTCGCATGGACTGTGTCATAAAAAAACCATCTGGTATCATAAATTTAAGCTGTTTCTATCAGATAAGGAGAAGCATCATTACATTACGTACATTGTGTTATAGTTTTGCGAATAAAAATATTTATGTGTAGGTGAATGAATTTAAAAAATGAACCGAAAAAGATTCAAAGTGAAGTTTGAGTTATGTGGTCTGAACATGAACAGAAAATGCACAAAGGTCAACAAGTGTGAGAGAAAATTATGGGTTGTGACCATAGAATATATAATATCGGAGGGCAATTTATTCGTCTTTTTTTTAACTAAAAAAACTGAAATTAGCTACGAAACACAAATCCATCACAACAAAAATTGTTCGACACACTAAATATATGCAAAGAGTTCGAAATCGCCAACTCAAATTAGGAAATTATGTTCGAAATTGTTTTTACAATAATGACTGATTTAGGTCGAAACCGTTTCCCTACTAAGTTGGGAATTGTTTTTTTTTCAAGTATCTTGATTTATGATGATTGCAACTTTGACACACATTTTCTGTTTTAATTTTTAGTTATGTTACTTTTCTTTATACCATGGAATCCATAAGCAAAAGGAAGGCTCATTTTTTATCAAACGAAATATATTTTCTGAATATTTTGTACCTATTATTCTGTGAAATGGGCCCATGTTAGGAATGAGCAGTTTCAATATTATGAATCTCCTCAAAGTGGTGACTAATTAACTTTGATTTTTCATCTACCCAGCATTCAATCCTGTATAATTCTTCATTTTATGTGAAAATATCTTGTTTTATGATGCTCGAAAATTTGAGATACACCAAAGAATGAATCTGAATTAAATTGAAGAATGAAACAAGAAGTTGTATCTCAATGTACTTCTCACAAAAAAAAATGATTCCATAAAATAAAAAACCTCACATAATTGAATATTGTGTAGTTGGAAAATCAACGTTAATTTCTCACCACTTTGATGAGATTCATCGTATTGAGACTGCTCATTTCCAATGTTTACTACTTTCACAGATTAAAGAGAGTAGATTTTTCAGAAAAAAAAATTCCTCTGATGGAAATGAGCCTTGCTTTCGCTCCCAGATTCCATGGAATAAAGAAAAGCTACAAAACTGAAGAAACAAACAATTCAAATTAAAAAATTCAGAACATTTATCGTTGACCCAAAAACAGTTTACAAAAAACTGGCATAAGTAGTGTTTCTCAAAGTTTCAAGTAACATCGAGATACTCTTCACGAAAAAACAGACTCCATAAAATTTGGGTACTTAATTGAATGTTCGGTTGATGAAAAAAAAGTTAATTACTCCTCACTCTGTTGAGATTGATCACTTTGAATTTTTTACCGAAACAAGTATCACACCATATTATGTATAAAAGTTTTCTGTTAATCCAATGTACAGTCGGAAAATTTTCGATGGATTTCCCCCCCCCCCCCCCAAAAAATTTGGCTTCGGCCCGTCCCTGATTAGCCGTTCGCAAAATTCTAGCCGTCGGTCAAAATCATCGTATGACAATTCTTGAACCAACTGTACCTTATACGGATGATACTTTTCACTTTTCAATATCTTTCCTACAGAACGTCGACTGATACCATGGTTTAGTGCCAAATTTGTGGTGGAAGTTTGAGGTGATTCTTCTAAATCGATTGCAATATTTTGTTTAACAGTTTCGTTCGTTGCAGTCCGCGGTCTTCCAGGTTTTAGCAAATTTTTTACCATCCCAGTACTATCAAAACGTTGTAATGTTCTAGTTATTGTTGAGCGTGATATAGGATTTCTCTCCGGATGCAAATTATTTAAAATATGACACACTTCTTCATGAGTTCTAACACGATCACCATAACCGATCATCATTAAAATTTCAATACGCTCTTTTTCACTTAAGTGAATCATTCTAAATCGTTCAATTTATTTCCGTCAGTTAGAATTTGACACTTGAAGAAAAAAGACGTACTAAACAGTACTTGTTTATTTATTACTATGCATACAAACAACATCAATTAGTTTATCTAAATAGATTTTGCTCTAATGCAAAAAACTCAAAGGAGTAAAGGAGGTTGGTTAAAGTGCTATATTCCTCGTTTAAACAATTTTTTTTACACTAAACTCAGTATGTATGAATTCAAAATAACAAGCTCTGTCAAAATCTGTAAAAATATATAGGGTGTCCCATTTAAATTAAAGAAGTTGATGGCATTTCCTGTTAAACCGGAATTTTATTATTATCAAAAAAATGTACATCAGATGCGTTTTGTTCCATTGCACTCACCTGCGAATTTTCATAAATATAGTTGTTTTCGTTTAAAAGATATTTACTTGGTTCCATACTTCATCCCAACCCTGTATAACCTTAAGTGTTAACACAGAAGATATATCAACTCACTGAAGCAAAATTTCTGAATATTATAATTTCAACGCCAGAGAACATAACACCTCCGAGTGAGATTCCTAAGTCATTAAGAGTAGCTGGATGTTTCTTTGAACTTCTCAGCCTTCTATTGAGTTTGTCCCAAACCTGCTCAATTGGATTGAGATCTGGACTTCTTTAACCTCTTCAAGGTACTCCTGAACGATGCGTGCACGATGGGGTCTGGCATTAGCGTCCATAAGAATGAAATTTTCACCAATGTATGGGGCAAATAGCACTACATGCTCTTCAAGAATGTTCCTTTTATATTTATCAGCATTTATAGCTCCATTATCAACGACCACTAGGTCTTTGCGAGCAGTCAAAGATATTCCACCCCATACCATAATCGATACTCCCCCGAAACTAATAGTCAGGAAATTGCACTGAGCATATCTTTCATGAGGACGTCTGTATACAAGGGAACGTCGATCACAATGGTAGAAGCAGAATCTAGATTCATTTCTGAAGAGAACTCTTTCCCAATCGGTCTTTTCCCAATGGATATGCTCTCTCGCAAAATCCAAACGCGCCCTTCGATGGGCTGGGATAAGAACTGGGCCTCTTGCCACGACACGAGGCCCTAAATCATATTCTCTGAGGCGATTTCTCATTGTCTGAGTGCTGATTTGCACCTCAAGAGTTTGCTCAAGCTGATTTTGAAGGAGGCGAGCGGTTGCAAACCGTTGTCTCAACGAAGAAACTCCCAAGTAACGTTCTTGAATGGCAGTTGTTACCCGTGGTCTACCCTGTCCTGGTCTTCGGACATTCATACCTATCTCCCTGAATCGCTGCAACATTCTGGACACACTGTTATGGGAAACTACACACCTTTCTGCAATTTTTGTGTATGTCCGTCCTTCTTTTCGCAAAAATACCCCTTGGGCATATTCCTCTTGGGTCAAATTGCATGTTTCGCTCTGCATAGCGATCGAGTGTAGAAAATCAAACTTAAGAAAAACTATTGATCACAAGAATTGATCGAGAACAACTGATTTTAGAATGGAGCCAATACTTTCAAAATCTTATAATATCATTTTTTCTTATTCCTGCTGAGAAAAAACATCTGTATTGAAGAAAAACGTTGATAGTGGAAAATATATGCATTCATAATTCTGATAGAAATAATTATCATTTAAAACACCTTCAGTTGTAGAATAAATTTGATATTAAGTTTTTTGCGCAGTGTATTTGAAAAAATACGAACACTTTAATGTGAGATCTCTACTAACTGGGATAATTTCAACAAACAGAGATGGTTGAAAGGATTCAGAAGTCTGGGTTTCAACCAGTGACATGCATGAGAAATCAATATCAAAATCAACTCAATATTTTCTGATCAGCTCTGCCTGATTTGATGATTAAGAGGTTACTATGAAATTATCCTCTTGAATTTCTCACTGGAATATAATGAGTAATTCATCTGACGACATACAGCAATCAGTTCTGAATAATCAAATTTGATTTATTCGTCACAGGCGGATATCACATCTCTTCGAATTTAATCTGTTCAAATGATGGGATCATAAATCTTAAGAATAATATTGACCAATCTTTTGTTGATATTTTATGTGGAATTATTATATATGTATTGAATATTTTCACATTTTCCAGCAAGGCCTTCAAATTATCAAGAGAGAGGCCATCGATGTTACTTCAGATGAAATCTACGACAGTTCTCTCGTGAGGAATGAGAATCAAGGAGATAAAGATTCTACCGATATGCCTATTGGAAACTCTTCGTTCAACATTTGCCTACCACCGGAGTCTTCCCTCAATACATCAAATGAAATTCCCAGCCAGCTTTCATATATCAGGGGAAACGAGATAACTGAAAAACATGTATCCAAGATTAGAGACGAATTTGATATCTTTGGCGAATTGATCGCTTGTAGACTACGGAAAATCCAGGACCCTCGTTCGAGGGTGACCTTGCAGTACAACATCACTAATATGGTTTTCGATGCAGAAATACGGGAAATTGATAGAATAGACGATGGTCGACACGATCGAAGTATGAATGGTATATGATTCTATTGCCCCTAACGAAGGGTGGATAGAATGGAATGACTGAGCAGGCAATGTTATTCAATTCATAATTAACCGAATTCTGAGATTGTCTAGAAATTATATTATATATTTTCTCGAAGGTAAAATGACCCTCTGGGCATTGTAAATTGAGTCTGACTGAATGTACATATTTATTTTTGTGACGTATTCCTAATAAAAATTGTTCCAGAAGGGTTTTTCTGAAGACGTTTGTTTACAATACTAATTATATGTTGATATTATGTCGAATGTGTGCTTTAGGACGTAATATATTCTTTTTGAATGAGAGAGCTAAAATAATACAATGAATGTTGAAACAAAAAGAACCTAAGCTGAGGTAAAAATATATATATACATAGCAAGAATTATAGAGTAAGATAGATAGAAAACGCCCTTTTATTTGTGGTCCCAAAATCTGACTACGATTTCTGGCTTATTTCTTACTTGACGTCTAGAGGGCTCTGAATGAATTATTCAGTACAGGAAACCATTTTAATAGGCGCGAAATTCGAATTATACTTCTCATAAATTTCCATTGAGTTGAGTATTTTTCGTCCAGCATTTGAAGAAACAACCTGACCGACAAAACAAAAGCAGATCTCCGCTTATTGATCAGAATGTTATGTTCAATCTGAACATTGTTTTGAATCAAATGAAAAACGCATCTTTATTCTTTAAACACTGCGCAAAAAAATTAACGCACATTATGGAAATCTCAAATTTATTCTACAACTGAACTCAATGGTAATTTTTTAAAATAGAATTATTCATGCATATGTTATCCACTTTCGACGTTTTTCTTCAAAACAGATGTTTTTTCCCAGCTGGAATAAAAAAAGAAGATATTATCAGATTTTGAACGTATTGGCTCCATTCTTAAATCAGTTGTTCTCGATCAATTCTAGTTTTTCTTTCGTTTGATTTTCTACACTCGATCGCTATGCAATTTGACCCAAGAGTAATGTGCCCAAGCGGTAGTTTTGCTAGAAGAAGGGTGAAACTACACATATCCATTCAGCGCCATCTAGGTGTCAAAAGTGAGGAACTAGCCAAAAATTGTTGTCGGATTTCAGTGCCACAGATATAAGTTTCCTATCTTTCTAACTCTTTGCATATTATGTCATGATGGTGAGTCACTTGAAACAGAGGAATTATTTAGTTATTGGTAATTTCAAAACGACATCTTTGTAATGACTGAGCTCTCATAATATACACCTTCTCGTTAGGCAATTCTTTTCCTTTTGTCTCTCATCTATAAAGGCATTACACATTATTATTAATTGAAAACGAGACTCTTCATAGGATAAATGGTCATTGTTTATTACACAGTTTTTCTTGGATATAGTTAGATGTCCTGAACTTCGCTATCAAACATCAGAAGATACAAGTTCTTTGGAGTATAGAATTTACCTACTTAATATGCTTCAAAGGAATGGATTCAAGGAAGAAAAATGCCAATATATATATAATTTCAAGTCGAGACAAAAAGCCATAAACCCAATCAGAAATTATTGGAAGATCAGGAAGATATAAAAAACATAAAAATTCAAGACCAGATCAGAATCTACATGGCAGTTCGTTCACCTATACCTTCACTCATTTTCAAATCTATTCTCACCTTTTATCAGAAACCGAACACAATGTTCTATTTATAACATGTACGTAATGATTTTCAATAAGATCGAATATGTTTACGAGAAACCCCTCATGAATTCATATCCATAAATTCAAAGGTGATGGGTAGGTATTTATATAGCTCCGATGCCAAAAGAAATAATATGATTATCAGTTTTTATAGAAGGTTAACATGTTTATTGCCACTTTGGGATACACGAGATTCGTATTTAATACAATATTCTTTTTGTATTTTTAGGGTTCGGATGTTTTTGGTGGGTTATGCCGCAAGCGAAAGAATATTCGAGAATTGAGGTCAGTATACTCTTCACTGATTCCAAGATGCGACTTGAAGGCTCTCGATTGAATGGAACAAAAATATTCGAACTATCTGATATTCTCGAAAGTATGAGATCGAACCGCTAAGTATGGATAATAATAAACTGGAAATTTAGAACTTCATTGCTATAATAACAAAGCTTAGGAAATTGGAGATTCGAGATATGTGGCACTCCCTCTAGTATCGTTCTCTGACACCAGAGATGAGTACATTAGTTCGATTTGACATATCGTCGGTACAATGTAAGAGTCACGAATATGCTTTTCGCCTATGGGCACTAAATCGCGATGGTATAAATGCCAAAATCGCGAAAGAGTTTGTTTATCCCCCTCTTCTACATCTAGCCTGATACCAGAAAAATAAATCAATGTCTTCAATTTTTACAACACGGAACATCAAAAAAAAAGGAATTCGTGACTTTGATATTCGTCCGACTATATTTGAAAGGTTATGTTGCTTTCTCGATTTTTTTTCATTAAAAATTATTCTCTATTATCATTATTTGAACTTAGTTGAAAATCTCTTGAATAATGCTTCTTATTCAGTGAAACATGAGCAGTTCTGGTAGATAAAATCATCGTTGTTGAGTCCTGCAATGTGATTTTCGGTGTGGTAAGATCTCGGTGTGATGGCATTAGCTTTCACGAGAAAATTAACGAAAAGTTCTGGTTAAGAGTAGTCTAGAATCAAAAGAACTTATAGACACAATTTCGTCGCTCGTTTTCGAAAGCATTAGTGTTGGAATTGCCTTCTGCAACTAGTATTATACGGTTTATTTCAGTCAATTTTGTTGAGTACTCTCGAAAATAAAATGAAAATTCGGAAAACTGACTTTTGCTATGTATCTTGGCAGTTGGTGTGACTAACGAAAATTGTCAGAGCACGAAATTTGAATTGATTCGACTCAAAACTTGATTCGTGTTGAAATAGGAGCTCATTCAGCAATTTGTTTCAGAATATCCTTTTTCAAAAATCCTATCATGTACAACTCTACGTACAATCAGAACGGAAACGCAGTCAATAGATTTATTCTCATAAACACCATACATTATGTGAAGAGATAACGTCAAAATGAAAGGTACCAAATACTAACCTATGAGTTAATAAAGAGCGCTCAGATCTAAGACGAGAGGAACTCCTGAATGCTCTAGGGTTCTTTTTCTATCAGAAATTTCTTCAAGTCAGATTTGAAAGACTTGAAAGTTTTTATGGTTTTTATGACATTACATGGAAAAGAAACATTATTCGAAATATTAGAAACTCTTGCAATGTTTGAGGATCACAATCAATCAAGAATGTTTGCGTTTGCTTTCCGCAGCTTTGATAAAAACTTTGATTATTTTGGGATCAATGCCCGCCGAAAACAAACATGAAAAATGCATACAGAAAATTCCACCGTATAGTAAAATCGATAGTCTCAATGGATATCTGTGTGTGAGATAGATTTTTCCGAAGCTGGACCAGTTGTCTTCTTGTGTCGATGGGTGGAATTCAGAATGCATGTTGGTCTACAGTTCCCGGTGTAGAGTGACTAACTATTTCCGCTAGAATATCAGATGGCTGATTTAGTTCCAAGTATATTAAATTAACCAGGATGGGAGTTTGCCTACGATATCCTGAGTTATAAGAGACTAACACGTCAGATTCTTATGTCGTTGCGTATTTAAGGCTGACTGGGGACTTGCTAAGTGAGATGTAGATATAATGGAAATATGAAGAAAAGTAGTCAGATTGTGAAATTTGTGAAGAATAATCATATCATTAAATCAGTTTCTTGAAATATATAATTTTCTCATTTTGACAGATCGCGGATACCGACTTAACACGGTTCTAGTCAAAGATTATAGAGTATAAAGATAGGAAACGAAGCGACTACAGTGATGTCAGCGACATCTGTTTTTCAAAAGTAATCGGGTTATGGTTAAAATATTTAATTAGGGTCCATTCGGCATAGATTATATAAAGACTATTAGTAGGCTGTTGTCATTTTTGAAAGAAATACTTGAATAAATATTTTTGCTGAATGATGATTGTATTTTCTCGCGTATTTTCCACTGAAATAACTCGAAATCTACAGAAGTACCACCTAGCTCACTCCATAATCTCGGTTTGTGTGATTTTCTGTTATAAATTTTGTGTTAAAGACTGGCCGACATTCGAGATGCATGGTGATTAATTGCAGAAATAATAATCTTGAATGTGCATTCTTTTCATTACCAAAGAGAATAGAAATGTAAGTTTTGAAACTCGTATCATGTAATTGTTTGTTCATTGCTTTTCATTTTCACTGTTGCCTAATGGATAGAGGTTTCGGGGTAAAAATATATTGTCTGGATAATTTGTTTGCGAACCGAATTTTCTTCGGCCTCATTCATGAGATCAAAAAGTTCCACTCATGGAGGCAATGGTGGTCAGAAGAACGACTTATAGAGGTGGTGGTTCTCTTGACGACCCTTCCAGCAGTTCGACTCATCTACTAGACCCTCTAGACTCATTGAGGTTAAAATACACTGGGTATAAGATATGTATGAATCGGGTCCAGGACAACTGTTTGACTTATCGATGTTCGATTTATCGAGAGTTCACTCACAATAAGTTCTTGAAATTGTTATGATAATTCTCTAATATGTGAACAAATTTTTGAAATGTACTCAATTTCATGATTATCGTATTGTGGTTGATTTTACACAATCATTTCAAATAAAGATATAAAGAATCCAGAAACGTATTTCATTTGATTCAGAGCAATATGCAGAAGGAAAGATCATCTTGATCAAAAAGCGGAGCCCTGCTTTTTTTTTGTCGATCAGGATATTTTTTTTAAATCTCGACAAAGTATTTAATTGAATGAAAATTTATGAGAAATGTGTTTCGAATTTTGCGCCTATTAAAATAGTTTTCTGTACGGAATAATGTTTTCAGCGTCATCTATGTGTCACAAGTAAGAAACTAGCCAAAAATCGTAGTCGGATTTTAGTACCACAGATACAAGGGCGTTTCCTATCTTTCTAGCTCTATAATCTTTGGTTCTAGTCAGATTTGAACTCTACTCGAAAAAGGTATCGAAAGTGAACGAATTCAAACTCATACGAACTTTGAGTGACTGTGATTCAGTGTATACTAGGAAGATAAGAAAGGACATGGAAAGGAAGAAGAGATGAGAGTGACAAAGCAGGACAACGGTGTCAAAGTGAACTTCAACAAAAAGGAAATTAAACTCAAATCGAATATACTCAAGAAAATGCGTCAAGCAATGAGGAAGAACTTATTTGCAAAGTCCAGACATTGAAAATTAATCTCTGTGTAAAATGGCCTAGCACTCGATGCAAAGAAGGAAAAAGTAATAAACAGAAAAAACGAGAAGCAGAAAACTCAATTTGCAGACTATACGGCCATATATGGTCTTGTGAAAAACAAACTTCAGAGAGATGAAGGCTCAATATAAGAATTTTTCAGGAAATTGAGAATTCAGGTGGGCGCAAACAAAACCTTCTGGATCGACGAAGACATATCGGAGAAACCGAAAAAAAAAATGGCAGAGGGCCGAACGCTTGCATGGAGCAAGCTGGCGAAATATATTTGGTAGTCATGCTAGATCCAGTGTTGCAATGAGAAATGTTCACAGGTATGCAAAATCGATAGAAACTTTGTCACAGTATAACCTATATGTATATGAAATCACTAGTTTTTGTTTCAGTCGAAAAGACCTAGTAGTTCGGATTTTACAACCCCGTGAATATTCAATTCCTCGCGGCGATGTGACGTCATACTACATTCGCAAATCGCACTCCGTGAGACGAGAGGCCCTCATATTGGACCCGGCTACGTACTGAACCTCGCAAGTCGTTGGATATAAAGTGACGTCACACGGATCCATCGAACTCATGTTTATAACTCGATATCTCGGGCGCTATTTGAAGTATTCAAATAATTTTTGGACACAATATTTTCATTTTCTACGGAGAATAGGAATATGTAGAAATTGAAAAATATGAACATTCCTCATTTAACGAACAATGGAGGAAACTAAAAAAAGAACAAGACAATTGAAGGCATGTTCATACCCATCTTTCAACGGAGCATACAAACTGTCATTGTCAAATGAGATTCGAATAATGAATAAATAAATAAAAAATAATAAATGGAAAAATCTGAACAGCACTTGGTATCTCATAGTATATCAGTAATGACAAATCAGAAAAAAAATGAAAATTAATACTATAAAGGAAGTATTACTCGAACAGAGTTCAATGAATAAAATAACATGGCAACGATCAAATGAAAATAATACTTAAAATTGCGTTAGTTAGACTGAAGGAGCAATGAAAGTTCGTAGAGGTTTCTGTTAGTTGAGGAATTCTGGTGAGAGGACGTTCAGCTACGCTCCGCTAGATGGCAAACCTTTGTTTAGCAGCTTAGCACTGAGTTTGTCTTCTCGCCTTGCTTAAATACTGGCTAAGAGGCACTGTTGAGTCCTAAAAAGGACGAAACCGGTCTGTCTCTGCTAAGCTCTGATGACGGCATTTTCTCATCTTGAATGAATCTGCAAACTGGGTCTCCACTAGTCCGATACCCATTTTGATCCATCGTGACCCATGATTAGGGTGCAAATCTTATATTTTCACTTTGGCTTGTAGGTAGAGATTTCTGTTCGTTGAGGAATTCTGGTGAGAGGAGGTTCAGCTACGCTCCGCTAGATGGCAAACCTTTTTATAGCACTTAATTTGTCTTCTTGCATTGCTTAAATGCTGGCCTCTAAGATGCTCACTCATACTAGAGATTTTTTGAGCTTCTCAACCTTCTTTCGTAGTTGTCCCAACCTGCTCAGTTGGATTGAGATCTGGACTTATTACTGGGAATTCCATTCGAAAGAACTCTCAATGTGATCGGCATAATTGCCCATAAAAATGAAATTTTCACCAATGTATGGATCGAATGGCACTACATGCTCTTCAAGAATGTTCCTTATATACTTATCAGCATTCATAGCTGCATTATCAACGATCTCTAGGTCTGTGCGAGCTGTCAAAGATTCCACCCCATACCATAATCGATCCTCAACCCAAACTAGTAGTATTCAGGAAATTGCACTGAGCATACATCTTTCTTGTGGACGTCTGTATACAAGGAAACGTCGATTACAATGGTAGAGGCAGAATCTAGACCCATCTGTGAAGAGAACTCTTTCCCAATCGGCCTCTTCCCAATGGATATGCTCTCTCGCAAAATCCAAACGCGCCCCTCGATGAGCTGGGATAAGAGCTAGGCCTCTTGCCACGACACGAGGCCTTAAATCATATTCTCTGAGGAGATTCTCTATTGTCTGAGTGCTAATTTGCATCCCATGAGTTTGTTCAAGCTGATTTTGAAGGAGGCGAGAGGTTCCAAACCGTTGTCTCAGCGAAGAAACTCTCAAGTTACATCCTTGAATGACAGTTGTTACCCGTGGTCTACCCTGTCCTGGTCTTCGGACATTCATACCTGTCTCCCTGAGTCGCTGCAACATTCTGGACACACTTGAATGGGAAACTCCAAACCTTTCTCCAATTCCTGTGTATGTCTACACTTCTGCTCGCAAAACTACCACTTGGGCACATTCCTCTTATGTCAAATTGGATGTTTCGCATCGCATAGCGATCGAGTGTACAAAATCAAACGAAAGAAAACTTTTGATCTCTAGAATCACAAATGAAGAAAAACGTTGAAAGTGGATCACATATACATGCATATTTCTGATAAAAATTATTATCATTGAGAACATCTTCAGTTGTAGAATAAATTCGAGATTTCCATAATGTGCATTAATTTTTTTGCGCAGTGTTCTTGAGTTGATTTGAGGTGATACAGAAAATTTCATCTCTCCGACATAGATTGAGTACGTTGAGAATCACCAATGGCAGAGACTCTGAAAGACAAGGTACTCAGAGAATATGAAGAAAGACAGAAATATCGGGGCAAAGTTCCTCTTGCCACTCACAAAAATACATTTACGAGGCTACGCACCCAACACTTTACGGCCAATACGTTATTGAGCCAGACTACACATAAACGCCGATCTCTTTGGGGTCTTCATTGAGACCATCTCTCGCTTCCATTCATAAACAACGACGTTGTTAACAAATCCTGGGCGATAAACTACACGTTTTATTCAATTAAATGTGGAACTGAGGCCTCCGTCAGATGAGAAACATGTAAGTCCGCATGTAACGCTACGGAGTGGGGCATCGGCGAGATACAAATTACAAATAAAATTCTCACGTGCTTACGACCCATAAATCAAACCATTTTTCAATTATCCATAAAATCTTGTAATTTATTATACGCATTTCAGCATTCCGGCTCCGACCACCGAACGGAACATGTTTCATTCGGAATCACTCTTTTGCGGAGAAATCGCTTAATGGTACGCTAGTCTTCTTTGATGCTGCGGCAAGAAAGGAAGCTCTTAGACAAAAAAGGTTATGTCGCACATGCACTAGATCCCAAAGAGTCATTCTGGGGTAATTATTCCCTGCCCAGTGTTAGTTTTTTTGTGATTTTGAGGTAGGAAAAATGAACCTTACCTAACTCAACCTAAACTGAATGTTGATAAAAATTTTTTTCATCCAATTTTTTTTTTAATTTTTAACATTTTTTTTTACTTTTGGTAGGGAAAATGAACCTTACCTTGTGAAACTAAACTATATGAGACTGTATCAGAGCCGTATCCGAGGTAAACAGAGTATATTTATGAGTTTCATTTATTTTTTTTCCTCGAAAATTATTGCCTCCCCAGAGCTGTAATTGAGAGTGTAGTATCAGAAAGTCTTATAGATTCACTGGGCAAAGTATTTTCAAAATCGGCGAGGGAGCACATAAAATTCATAATCACCCATTCGGATTCAAATTTTCTATAGATATTTGAACTACACTGTTATTTAAATGGGAACCTTGCATTGAAAATCATATCAATTAATTAACCTGATAGTATATTCTAAAGCAAGTTGCAGAATGAGCTCCTATTCCAACACGAATGCGAACTTCGAAAACGAGCGACGAAGGAGCGAGCATGATTGTTGGAATTGCCTTCTGCAACGAGTATTAGACGATATTTTTTCTATTTCAGTCAAGTTTCTTGAAATACTCTCGAAATTCAAATGAGAATTCAGATTAGTGACTTTTGTATAATAGCTTGGCAGTTGGTGTGACTTACGAAATTTGACAGATCACGGAATTAGAATTGATTTGATTCGAAAATTGATCAGATCGGAGGGGTGTACTGACAACCATTAAACGAAAAATATAACTGAAAACGATGCTGTAATTACAGCACTACTTTTAGAACTGTTATGAACAGGGCCGCCGCCAGACATTTTGCCGCCCCGGCAAAATAAAATTTTGCCGCCCCCGGAAAATTAGATTTCGCCAACTTGCTGTGATATATTGAGTTTGGGACTCTTAACAAACTCTTTCACCATTTGATCAAGGGGCAAAAAAATTCCGAAACGAAGAAAATATAACTATGAATATGTATCATGCAAAAAATATAGTAAATGAAAAATAAAAAAAAAACATATATACCGGCCATCGCATGTATAAAAGTGAACTAGAACCATCAGACTAGAATGGTTCTTCTCTCCTTCATCTCGCAAAAGTCATGAATTCTTTGAGATATATCGAGATTATTGACTATCTCATGTTAAATGGAAATAATGGCTAGATCAGATAATCTTGGTCCATTGTTGATCGTAGAAAATTTTTCATTTTCAACTTTCAAAAGCTTCTCTCGCCAAAAGTATCCCAAAAGTATTTTCCATTTTTGATAAAATCATTATACGACAGTTTCTACGATACACGATACCGATAAATATAAATGCGTATGTAAAAATTTTCAATCAGGCGTTAAGGTATCATAATAATAAAATAAAATATCGAGAAATAATGAAAACGCTCTCTGCTTTTAGTGTACGAAACTAAATGAACTCATGTTGAAGGAAAAAAATTTGAGCGCCTTAGATTTTCATTATTACTAATTCTTTATTCCAAGGCAACACAGATCTCGTGTGTAAGGAAAATTCTAGACGATGATATCCGGATCACAATAAGGTACATGTTATTCTTAATGTTTTCGTTCTGAGATTTGACCTTATGACATTTATTACCTGTTGCCATGTTCTTAAACTCTAACATCTGATTAAGTAAATGAAAAGAGGTCAATATATATCTTAAGTATTCACCTGTATCTAATAATGATTATTATAATAATGAATTTTATTATAATATTCTTCTACTATGACCATTATCCAATAAAAGAATTCTAATCTGCTTCAAATTTCAGCGAGGCATATTTCCAACTCATTTAAAGGCGCCTTTTCGAATTATTGAAACGACGCTGTAAGGTTTTATGAATAATATGCGTATCTGAGGCGATGGATGAAAGACTCAAAAAAAATCACCTGCATCACTGTAAATAAACAAAGAGCGCTTTATACTTATTATCGTTTAAATGTGAAATCCGACGGTAAAAAAATACCGAATTATTGAACTCACCTTCAATTTTATAGGGTAATTCAGTTCGAAAATCACAACTCCGAAGATAGATGAAAGATTTCTATTATGAAACACCATATAGATTTGCAAAAATATTGAATATTGTGACGACACACGACACTGAGTACTAACCCTTATTTCTCGAGTATTATAAACCCCACCCGAATATCAAAATTTAGATTTCCGATAGGCAAACTGAAAATAAGAATCATTACTGAATTATCCTAGAAACCCTCCCAAAAACTTTACAGTCCCAGATGTTCATCAAAGGGACCGACCGTCTTGATAATAAACTCGTAAACAAGCGAGTGTAACTAGGATGAGAGTCTGCTGAGGCGTTGGCGAAATTTACAACCTGACAGGGATTTTTATTAATGAGTTCTGCCAGTATTACTCTTGTATTGGTTTAATTGCATTTTTATCTGGTTATTTGTGTACTCGTGTGATATATTTGGTTGACCAGGCTCAAAAAGCCGCCCCTGAGTTTCGTCGTGTTTTCGCTTTCACGTTCAATAACAGGCGGGTTTTCGATTTCGAAGGAAAAAATCTAGTATGACGAAACTGATTTTGCCGCTCCTAAAATTTGCCGCCCCGGCAGACTGCCCGGTTTGCCGGCCCTGGCGGCGGCCCTGGTTATGAACTCATTACGATACTGAAATAGAGAAATATGTATTATTAGTTTTCACACTCTTTCAGTAATAATAATCATTTTAGAAACGAAAACTACTAGAAAAGCTATCATTGTGCAAATAAGAAGCCAGTGCTAGCAGATTTGTTGCGAATTGGAAATTTCGGCAATTTGTTTTCAAAGATGTTGGAAGAGAGGACTGCAATTGTGTGCATCTTGTATGCAAATGCAATAAATAACACACATACAAGCATTTTTATCGCTGGGAAGTAAATAATTTTTTGATTAACATATCATATCATATCGATTTAATATCCATTCAATGAGAACAAATTCCGACACATCGACGATATTCAGAATTACAATTCCGTAATGAAAAGTGTTGAAATTCATATTCGAGATAAATTGGCTGTTACCATGGTAAATGTCAACGAATATATGACAACTTTGGGAGATTCTTACAAATTTCAAAAAATTTTCAAGATGAAAAAGTCTGACATAGACTACCTACGAACCATTACAAAGTTCAGTAGCTCAAGTTTCATTTTTCGTTCCATTGTTAAGTAACAACATTCTTTGAAAGTACTTGCATTTGACGAATCTCTGCAAAAGTTTAAGCAGGAGCTTTTCCATTGTTTTTGAAAAAACTTCCGAATGAGTGTGTTCTAGAGACTGACGGAAAAATCAGAAAAAAGTTCCAGAAAAACGTATGATCTTCCCAAAGTATATTTCAATCGTTGATAACTGGAACACACTTATGATGATAAATGAATAACTTTTTTTGAGAGGATCAGTTTCAAGGGATTTCATCTTTATATCCCATTCACCCATTGTCCTTTTAACAGGAAAACCAATCGAAAATACTACTTCTGTATATTTCTAGAAAAAGATTGAACCCAATTAGGTAGATGATATATTTGGAATCAGATTTCACGAAAAAATTCGATTTGAAGAAGAAAAAGGCATATCTGGGTAAGTTCATCATTACCAGGAAAACATCCTGTATATGCAGTCACGTTGCGAAAATGTGTTTGTAAATATTCCAAGAATGAATGTAAAATACACTGGGCAAAAAAGTTGAGGCACATTATGGAAATCTCAAATTTATTCTACAATTGTATGCATGCATATGTAATCCACTTCCAACGTTTTTCTACGATACAAATGTTTTTTCCCAGCAGGAATAAAAAAAGACGAAATGAAAAGATGTTGAATGTATCGGCTTTATTCTAAAATCAGTTGTTCTCGATCAATTCTAGTGATCAATAATTTTTATTTCGTTTGATTTCATACACTCGATCGCTATGCAATGCGAAACACTCAATTTGACCCAAGAGGAATGTGCCAAAGCTGTAGTTTTGCGAAAAGAAGGGTAGACATACACAAGAATTGGAGAAAGGTTTGGAGTTTCCTATTCAAGTGTGTCCAGAATGTTGCAGCGATTCAGGGAGACAGGTATGAATGTCCGAAGACTAGGACAGGGTAGACCACGGGTGACAACTGCCATTCCAAAATGTTACTTGAGAGTTTCTTCGTTGAGAGAACGGTTTACAACTGCTCGCCCTTCAAAATCAGCTTGAGCAAATTCATGGGGTGCCAATTAGCTCTCAGACAATGAGAAATAATGTAGCTATAAATGCTGTTGAGTATATAAAGAACATTCTTGAAGAGCATGTAGTGCCACTTGCCCCATACATTGGTGAAAATTAAATTTTTCTGGACGATAATGCCAAACCCTATCGTGCGCGCATCGTTCAGGAGTACCTTGAAGGTTGAAGTCTCTCGAATGGAATGGTCAGCAAGAAGTCCAGATCTCAATCCTATTGAGCAGGTTTGGGACAACCTCAATAGAATGCTGAGAAGTTCAGAAAATCATCAAGCTACTCTTAATGGCTTAGGAATCCAACTCGGAGAAATCTAGATTAGATCAGAACATTTTGAGATCACACATTAGTAGTATTACATCAATTATCAGCATTTCAATATTTTGAAAATTGTTCATTTCACTCCTTTCACATTCGGTTAAATCCTGAATTTTTCTTTCATTTAATATGTCTTGTTTCGTTTAAAACCTTCCGAGAGGACATAAAAAATAAGTTATAAAGTCAATGTAGAGTTGACTTTGATTAAAATTGAGATTTTGTGAATGTGCGTTAATTTTTTTGCGCAGTGTAGATAATCATTTCGTACTGTACGTACAGAGATAACGAGAAAAATCGAACCATTGTTGCATTGCAGAAAACATGGCAGTTTTGGACAGAATCGTGAATTTAGCTTCCCAAAAACTGCAGAAATCATTCAGGTTCCCAGCGATCAAAGTATTCCGTGTATTGAACCGAATCATAAACGGCGATAATGATACAATCAAAGATATCAAAGCACAAGAAAATATCCATAATAATCTCCAGCAATAAAACTCCTCCACGTACCAAAACCAGCCGAGATCATCTCTCCAAATCCCTCTGTACATCCTCAGGCATCACCCATAAACCCAATCTAATCTCCAAACATAAGTTCCCATTCTTTCATAAATCATCGAAAAAATAAACGTAACGACCACGTGGGTTGCATGGATCTTCTTCTTTTTTCTCGGGGGACCTTCCAACGCGAATGTGAACTGGCCTCAAACGGAAAAAAAGGGGTTTCGCCAAATATGCTTCGACCTCGCACATGACCCGTTTAGCTGCTGTGATTCATAATTCCTTATCGGGCGACAAAGAAGGCTGCGATGCAAAATGGTGCATTTGTTTGCCCGTATAGTGACATTGAGAACGCCATTCTTGGGTGACATGTGATCGATTGTTCCCTCTATCGGCCTTCAGGCGCAATCGTTGGCCGATTGATAGCCAGGGCGTGGTGACGTTCAGGGTGATGAGCGCAATTGAACTTAACGTAAATATCCACTACTAGCCGGCCCGCGCAATTAAAATTAGTGTTATTATTATTAGTCTAATGTTATCTTCAAACACGAAAAGTTTCGAAGATCCTAAATGTCACAAACCCTACCAAATCCAATTGTATTTCAATAGTTTTCCGTATAAATACGTCCTATACCTAAATAACTGAAATTATGTCAACATGTCTAGTGAATCAGGTATATTTCCGGAAATACTTAAAGAAAGCATCATAAGACCTATCTTCAAATCAGGGGCTCGAGAACAGATGAATAACTACCGACCCATCTTCATGACTTCAAGTATCTCGAAACTTTTGTAAACAATTATTCATAGAAGAACTTATAAATTTCTGGAAGATTGTAGAATCTTGAATGAAAGGCAGTTTGGATTCCGAAGAGGCCAATCAACAAACACAATCAATCACTGGCAAATTTGACAGCTAAAATTTACAGATCACTCGATTCATCTAAACCTTGCCTTTCGGTGTTTATAGATTTGGCGAAGGCGTCGATACAGTAAACCATGAAGAACTATTGAGAATATTAGAGGATTATGGCGTCAGAGGTAGGGCATTGGATTGGTTCAGGAGCTATTTGACTGGAAGGAGGCAGTGTGTAGGGATTGGAAGCTCCCTGAGTTCTTTCTCAACTGTTCAGTGTGGTGTTCCGCAGGGTACAATTTTGGGTCCTCTTCTATTTATTGCTTATCTTAATTCCATCTTTTCTCTGAATAGTAGGGGTTAATTGATTGCTTTTGCAGATGATACGGCTATATTTTATCAAGCTGATACGTGGGATGAACTAAAAAGTTCGGTGGAAGATGATTTCACAATAATGAAGGATTTTTTCGATTCTCGACTGTTAACCCTAAATTATGAAAAAACGTGCTTCATGCCCTTCTCTGTCACCTCTGTGGGGATGCCCAGTTTCCGAACGTTATCATTCAGGGAATGCGAATGTTCGCGTGAAATCAATGCGGTTTACAGGGTAAAATATTTGGGTGTTTACTTAGATCCCCATCTTAGATGGAATAACCAGGTTGATCATGTGGTGAATAAGTTGCGCATGCTTGTCCCGAAGTTCAAGAACTTGCGTGAATTTTGTGATTTGGAGCTGCTGAGGAGGAACTACATTGTTCTGGTCCAGCCTCATCTAGTTTATGGAATATTGGGATGGGGTGCTGTTGTGAAAACTCACTTGAAAAAACTGGAGGTGACACAAAAATGGTTGATAAAGATAATTTTTCGGAAGCCCTTCTTATTTTCGACTGAGCGCTTATTCGCTGAGAGTGGAATTATGGATCCTCGAAAACTGTTTTTCTTAGCTCTGACAATTCACCAGAGGAAAAGCTTAATGTTGGCAACCTTCAATGAACATCAGTACAGTACCAGAAATAGCGGAAATTGGATTACTTTCCCACGAACAACAAAAACGGTAGGTCAGAGATCACATACTTATCTTGCCCCCTTTATTTACAATAAGATTCCCACAACAATAAAAAATTCTGCATCTCTTGATGAATTCAAGATGAAGATCAACCCTGGTTGAAGATGATGTCGCCGAGAGAGATCGAAGAAATGCTTTCCATAAAGAATTCATTTGTTAATGTTTAGACACAATGATCCTACTACAGTATTTTCTATTTTCTGTTTTTATTTCTTTTGCTTGGCGAGTAGATTTGTTTCTCGTTGGAGGTTTTTTTTAGGTCATTGAATCAATAATTTCCCACACAAGGCACCTCCGGTGGCTTGCCAATGGATATGCCTACGGGAAAGATATTTTCTTTTCTAATGTTTTTTTGACGTAATGAGGGATAAAGGAACTCCTATTGTTTTAGTTGGTATGTGATGTTACAGAGATTGTGAAGAAGATGAATGTAGATCAAATAAACATTATTATTATTATTTTATCATTTTTATTATGTTCCTATAATCAAGTAATTTTGACACTATTTTATTTCCTTTCTTGTTGTGAGCTTGAATTTTTTTGAAATAAGGTTGTTTCTTATCTTATATTATCTCATATTATCTCATCTTATCTTATCACATCTAATTAGTGAACCCCTTCAATGCATGGGACCTCCCATGACGCGGTTTCTTATGTCAGGTCTTCTTATTCTCGGCATCGCAAATTCGTATTAACCAAGTCGACAAAAAAGATCTCGCACATTTTGAGGTGAGTTGTATCTATAACAAAAAAACAACCGCAAAAAGAGGACGTAGTTAATAGTTTAAAAAGGGTTACAGTCCACTGCGACCTGATGGTCTATAGTGCCCCCTGACAAAGCTTCTCAGCTCGCCTTCTAGTCCCAGAGATCTTGTGAAATCCAATATCTCGAAAGGCTTCAGAGAGGCTAATTCCTCACCCCTGCAGGTCTCTTGACCCAAGTATTGTTTCCTTTGGCTTACAATGCCGAAGCATTCTGTGACTAGGTGAATAGGAGTTTCTTCCTCCTCCCCACAGAATCTACAATCGTCAGTGTCTGATACGCCCATTCTCAGCAAGTGCTTTCTGAGGCGGCAATATCCCGTAAGAAAGCCAGTGAGGAGGTGTAGTTGGTTCTAACTGAGATCCAAATAATTTTTGGATCTTGCAGTTTCAAAATTTCGAAGGAACTTCTTGGAGTGATCCAACCCTAGGAGAATCTGACAGAGTGTTTCTCCTTCAATTTTCTCCTTCTCCAGAAATTCCTCCTTATATGTACATTTTCCTATACCACAGAGATATTCTGGGCCAGTGACTGGTTTCCGAGCATCCCCTCTGACAAGTATATTGGCCTCTTCGTTACCTGTGATTCCCGAATGATCAGAAACATAATTCAAAGAGACCTTATTTTTCATTGAGTTCGTTCCGGCATTCCTATGTCGACTTTGAGTCGATGACATGGGAGTTCAGAGATTTAATAGTGGCTTGACTATCTGAGTGATTAGCTATGTCGCAATTCTGATATTTTCTCTCTCTTGATTAAAGTGTAGACATCTTTCGAATCCAGATATTTTAGCTTGCAGAACACTCACACAGAAACCTGACGATAGTGCAAACTTGGCTTTGGCCCCGTGAACCTTAGCGCCAGCTCCCGTGTTGGTTTTAGAACCATGTGTAAACTATTAACAGTATTTTCTTTGAAATTTTGGTTGATACATTTCCGCTTCAATTCCTCATTTTTGCATAGCATCGTACTGAAGTTTTTCTAAGTGCTCACTTTCTTGACCATTACATCACTAGGAAGGTTCGCAGATGAGATGTAGTTACTCAGAGAGCACCAGACTCTGTGACTCCTAATTCTCTTATTACCTGCGCTTTCTCTAGATATTCTGAGGGTGGCTTCATAGGCCATATTTTCAATCACCAGGACGTAACTTGAAATGAAACGTCTGAAAGAAAAACAGACATTTGACATTTTCCAAAAAAATGAGTTAAGGAAGGATTACAATAGAAAAAGTTGCTGCTAATCTGATTTTCATACCTTCAGTTTCGTAAGTAGACTTTTTGAAGCCCTATTCGTTGTTCAAATGGTCAAAACTGGGAGTTTTTCATTTCGAAACTATGATTGCGGCAGCTTTTTTTTCGTTTTGCTCGGAACGGCCAATACATCAAATGTCTGGTTTTGCATTCAGACGCTTCAAGCTTCAAATGTCAATTTCACAAATGATCATCGAAGCCAATATTGATACAGACATCCGAGCATGATACCCGATGTTTATCGAAATATTAATTATCTATTTATGTAATAGCAATTCAAAATATTTGTGTTTTGAGCTAACTTTGAGTCGAAGAAATTTTTTTAATCGAGAAATAGATATAACGACGTTATAAATAATTCAAAATCCATTCGATGTCAAATTTTCAAACATGGATGGTCATCGAAAATCAATGATAATCGATCATCTCCATTTCTAATATCAAATACCTTGCATTTTCATATTTTCTCACCTTTCAAACCTTCCCTGGAATTCCACGAATAAGTCAAGACCAAAATTAGCCAAATTTGTCCAGCCGTTTTCAAGTTTTAGCGTACCTAACGCAGAGCAATTCATTCATATAAATACTGATTTTGTTCATTGAAGTCTCAATTCAATTAACTTCTAACTGTTGAAAACGGAGGAAAATGATTGTTTTGTTCTCATCTCGAATCTATTTCTGCAACAATCAGAGCAGGACCTATATAAAATAAGGAGTCTGAAGTCTGAAGCTTGAAGACGCTAGTTTCTCATATTTTTGGTCAACAATTTTTCAGTGTACCGGTAGCCATGCGATCATAAGATAAAGCATGAAGAAAAATGTAGAAAATTTCTCGAATTTTTTTTTCTCCACGCTCACGGAGAATTTCTTTCAAGTAGGCCTTGAACTAGGCCCATGCAAATGTCGCATTACCTGTTCATTCAGCTCTGATTTGCTTCTTACGACTTTCGAGATACTCAGTTTTGAATCCGAGAGCATATTTTTTCACTCAACCGTTTGAGGAAAAAACACCTTGTTCTCTTAATTTTTTCAAATGTTCAATTAATGCGCTCACTGGCTACTAATAAATCGCAACTACATTCAGTGGATTCATGGATCTTCCTAAAAACCGATTGCGTTGAAACCCTACTATTACGAGCAGAATAATATTAACAATGGGACCTTATGAAGTCTCCCTCAAAAAAATAAAAGAATTCACACTCATCAAACAAAGTTCGGACTTCGGCAGAAACTGAATTAAGACTGAATTGTCGCAAGTTCAACTCATTCTGATTTAGTTCCCATTTAAATGTATGTGTTTCATTTTTGCGACTAAACGATCAAGCGACAGGAAATCCCATGATAAAGGGAACCCGCATACATACGATTTTCTCTCGCTTGATAATCTCACAAAAGTGAGATATCAGGTTAAATTCGAAATATGATATTGCTCTCAGAACTAATGTCGACTTTCGAAACTGCAGATTCTTGAAGTGGTGGATCATGGCATCAAACTAATGCATCATCTAGTTCTTGCTTCAGTTCAGTAATCGTGTACCTACACCTGAAGGAGGTGCATTTAATCATTCATCGAGGACTGTAGTCCGATAAGAAGGACATTAACTTCTCGCAATACCCAGGTAAAAAGCCCAGCCTTAAACAGAGATCGAACAGGTTATTTATGTTGTTATGAATACACTTTATCGTCCATAGAGAATGGGGAATATCATCTTATACAAAGATGCAACCGGGATGCTGCGTAAGAGCGAAATAACGAATGCAGTTAACCTGTCAAGGGGATAGATAGTTTTGCAATTATTTTAGTTATTTCACTTTCCAAGAGCATAATAATTATATATCGTATGGTCTGGATAAAACAATTCCTTAATTGACTTGAGGAATATGAAACATGTTAGACCTCCCAGAAGACTAAAAATAAGACGAAGCGAGCCTTGCCGTCTCGAATCTTGTAATAAAATGATTAAATCAATTACACGCGGTGACCTTGTCAATATAATGCATTTTTCGAGTATTTTAACTGCCGTTTAACTCCTATCGGACTCGTCATGTTTGCCTGAATGTTAGGAATGGGACAATTAGGATTTTCCTACGAGGAAAATTGATCTTATATCAGAGACAACAAATGGGACGCACAACTCTCCACTTAATTTCATCCAAGGCTTTGCATCCTTGCCCTACTGCATTGATCGTATGCGGAGATGGCGCTAGGGCTGCTTTCTGAGTGTTTAGCGCGGGAATTTTGAATTATTTATTTCTGTTTAATTACTGCTTTTATGTATTGGGGCGATTTTGCGCAACCATAAGCTGAAAGCTGAAATTTCGACATGTGGAGCAACATTTCTTGCTTTCAGTATGGTTGCGTGAAAAGAAAAACGAAAATACGACTTATAAATAATTGATTTATTGTAATTTTTATTGAAACTCAACCAACAACGAAAAATACCTTTACGGTTCAGTCCCACCACCATAAAACCATAACTTTCCTGGCAGTGCCTTTGAACACTTTGTTCCTCACCAAAATCCTCAAAGCCAATAATTTTTTTCTGACCCTTATCATAAAACAGTTTTTTGAATGTCCATTTCATTAAAGACCAACAAGCAACGGCGATCAATATCCTCTTTGATATTTTCATATATGCGTTCAAAAATATTTCTATTTTTGCAACGACTCAACGGCATTTATGTGAGAAAGCTCAAATGGTGTTGTAATTTGATCTAGGACTTTTCTCTTGTTACTGAGATGAAAAACTACGCAATTATTATTTCTATGAGATGATTTTTCGTTTTTCCGAGGATGCAGGATATCGAAATCAAAGATTAAAGAGTTAGAAAGATAAGAAACGCCCTGCTCATATCTGTGGTACTGAAATCTGACAACTATTTTTGTCTTGTTTCTCACTTTTGACACCTAGATGGCGCTGAAAACATCATCCAGTACAAAAAACTATTTCAAAAGGCGTGAAATTCGAATTATATTGGTCATAAATTTCCATTGAATTAAGTATTTTTTTGTCGAGATTTTAAAGAAATATTCTGATCGACAAAATAAAAGCAGGACTTTGCTTTCTGATCAGGTTAATATTTTTCATCCACATATTTTTTTAAATCAAATGAAATACGCTTCAAGATTTTTTATATTTTCATTGGAAATGATTGTGTAAAATCAACTGCAATACAAAAATTATGAGAATATGCCAAAAATTTGTTCACATATTAGAGAATTATAATAATGACTCAAGAAAGAAGATACAGTTCGCAAACAAATTACCACACGTGATGAATATCATAAGATTTTTCGACCGCTAAGGACATGTTTCCAGTGCTCAGACGCTCGTTTCTTATTGATGATGATTTCGTGTTTACTTGAGTTTTTTTCCCAATGAAGTGAAGTTTCACTTCAATAACTCGAATATTTGGTGAGCCGAGCAAAAGATAAGTCGAACTCTTTTTTTGGTCCCTACAGGTGTTCAACTTAACGAAAGTCCAGTGTATATTGATTATACTATGTTTGAACAACAATGAAAGAAAAATATCAGGGGTGTACAACAAGACCTGTAGATCAACCCAGCAAGAGTTCTTTATACGATATCTATATATTTTTCGCCGAAAACTCTATCCATTCGACAGCACTGAAAATAATCAGAACAGTTTCATGATACGAGTTTCAGAACTTACATTTCCATTCTCTTTTGTAATGAATAAAATAATGCACATTCAGGATTATTTTTTCTGAAATTAATCACCATGCATTTTATATGTCGGCCAGTATTCAACACATAATTTATAGCAGAAAAACACACGAGCGATATAGATATAGAGTAGAGTGAGCTAGGTGAGCTAGGTAGATTTCGAGTTAATTCAGTCGAAAATACGCGTATACGAGAAAATATTTCAGCAAGTATTTATTCGAGTATTTCTTTCAAAATTGACAACAGCACACTGATAATCTCTATATAATCTTGCCAAATGGACCCTTCGCTTCAGTTCCTATCTTTATACTGTATGATCTTTGATCGAAATTTCTAATTACGGAGAAAAAGGTGATCTTTGGCACATATTTTTTTACTGCCAAAACAATTAGAGAAATTGTACAAGTTTATACACAGACCTAAGTGAATCTCAAAATGTTAAACCCTCCCGATCAATATTTACGTCATGATATTTTCAAGTGACATTATCATTCACAGATTAATGTACAACTTCTTGGTCAACTCTATCACCAAATTATAGGACAAGGCGAAACTTTAGTTTGCATATGAAATGTATGTTTAGAATTTATGTTCGTGATGTTAAACACGATATACCCCTCTGTAATGATGAACCCTCCGAAAATACAAAAAGAAAAACTACACTATTTTGAAATAAATGATTCAACAACAAACCTCAAGAAACCCAAACAAAGAAGATTGGAAGCCAGTTTATTGTGTAGATGACGTTAGCCTAGCACATCGAGAAAAGACAAGAAAAAGAAGAATATGTGCAAAATTTGAGTGAATATTCCTACAAAAACAAAATAAAACAACTACTTCTGCAGAAAGTATATTATAGTGTAAGAGAATACCTGAGTGATCAGACCACAAAGTAAATTTGTGTTTTTTTTTTCCTTCGATTTTATTACTGAATACTCATATTTTAAATGTTCTATGATAGATTTCTTATGGGTCATACATGTTTTTTATTTATGACGATTTTACGATATGAAATTGTATTCCGTGTTTGTTGAATTGATGATGAAAGATATTGTTGTCTATTTATTGTATTCAGCATCATGAGTTGCATATTTGACTTGTCCCATACATTAATGTTATGTCTGAAGGGATAAATAAATTATTATTATTATTATTATTCCAGATTTATCTGGTCGGTCTTGGTTCTTCTAAAAAAAATTTTCAAATTCATTGACAATCAAATCAACACTTCAAGTCCGTTATAATATTTCAGTTTCGTGGCCTTTTTTCATTATGAATACAAAATTCTCGATTTTTTCTTTATTTATAGCCTTCTTTATCAGAAGATGACAAATATCATTCATATCACCGGATTGTACACACTTAGGAATCATCACATTTCAGGGAAATTCAGTAATAAAGAAGGCTATAAATTGAGAAAAAATTGAGGATTTTGTATTCATAATGACAAAAAGTCAACGTCACAGACTTGAAGAATGAAGTGTTCGTTTAGGATAACCCTCAATGACTTTGAGTATTTTAGAAAAAAAAACCAAGACCTGAAAACAGGTTCTGCATATCAAGGTTAGTGCTTACTGAATTTTTCGTCAATTTTTGAGATTTTCGGGTCAGTGTAGACAATTACCTCATTTTCTGTATATTTATATTATATTTGTATAATTTTGTATAGAGAACAGTAATAAATATATATTTTTGAAGGACTATTGTTTTCAATTGCTTAGAATTCAGAAAAGGTTAGCCTACTGAAAATCCTAAAATGCAAAATAAGAACGTAATTTGAATTTCGCGCCAAGCCTGCCGAAAAATGTGATAAAATAGTAACTGTATTACTAGTTGAGACAACAACCGCTTTGGGTTTAAAAAAGTTGTTTTCATCATAGAACGTCAGTGTCAAATCTATTTTACTTTGTTATCTGTGGCTCATAGCTCCACTTGTTTCAGAATGTACGTTCTATTCTTCCAATAACCCACCACGATACGAAAAGATGAAGCTTAAGGAAGAAATCGCAATAGATTCGTAGCGAGCAACATAAATCCAACGGATTGGAGGTGTTAATTCGATTCGAATATGATAAGCGTAGGCTTATCTAGACAGCTTTCACCGTGCTACAACTTACGAACAGGAACTGCAATTTTCCTACGTCACGGATCTACGCCTTGAAACAGTTAGGACAAGATTCCGACCTGAACAGAGCAGTTTTCTCGTTGAAGACATCGTCGATGCTGATAAAAAAAAAATTGAGGGCCGTCATTATTGCGATTTGCCCCTGCTGAGGGCCTATTTGAAAAAGTTTCAATCTGTTGTTTTAAGGTAGCGTGATTTTTTCGTCTTATTTCTACCCAATGTCTTACCTAATGTGAAAGAACAATTTTTGAACATGATGAACCTTGGAAAACTTGAAACCCAAATTTGAAAAAGACATCGCTAATTTCTTGACAGATTCGCAAGTAACAATTGAGAAGGTAATGTAGACATTTCATGTTTTCAAACTATTCACGAAATTTCATAATCACGTACCTAAGTGAATTGAAACATTATTGGGCCCATTTTGATATTGTGAAACATCAGTAATAGATAATTGGTGGAAATTATTCACATTCGCCAAAATCATCACATAAACGGAAAAAACGTTTCAATTCATCCAACGAACACAATCATTGAATGAGGGATACAACGTTTGATCAAACAATTCATGGCAGTAGTTAACATAAAATAACAAAAATTAATACTTGTTTGACAAAAACACAGGAAAAATTATGATGAAAAATTGATATGTCTTTGTATAATTTTCATTCTGAGTATGTGAGATACGTCGAGTTCAAATATTGAAACGACCATGTACGGGGTGGGCATATTTCGATGTTTTAGCACTACGACTTTTGAACCAGAGGAGACAAAATCTGATACCCCATTCTCGATCTCTTCTTGAGAAACTAACAAGAGTTGTATTAATTTTTGGCTACCTTCTTTTATTAGAGTTTTAAGCGAAAATTGGAAAAATGGTGATATCGGAAAAAAATTTATATCTCCGCCAATACTGATGATAGAGCTCTGAAATTAAAACATGATGCAGGCACATTCTTACGTAGAATCCAGTGGCATGCTCGCCTCTTCTGCAGAATTTTTAATAACGAAGCTATGACCCAAAGTAATGTTTTTTTTGAAGAGGAACACTAGATAGAAGAATATAGAAATTGTTCAAGAACCTATATTCATTTGAGTTTCAAAACTTTCTTTAGTTTCAATTGTCGATAAGCATAAAAAAATTTAGTATCGTATAATTACCACAAATTCTTTTACTTGTCTTTTCATTTCTATGCTCTTGTTATAGGAAGCTACATTTTTCCGTGATCATCAACAGTTGAAATCATAGAGAGTATTGAGACTCATATGAAAATGTTTTTGAACAATTTCAATACTCATATTGATACAAACCTTACGATGTTCTTCTATAATTTCGAAATCAGAAAAAATTAAGCTTTCAGAAAATGGCACAGAAATATAGTGTTTCTTCACTTTGGGTGGTGCAAAAAAGACGAGCATGCCACTGGATTCTACGTAAAAGGGTGCCTGTAGAATGTTTTAATTTCAGAGCTCTATCATCAGTATAAGCGGATATATAATTTTTTTCCGATAGTGCCATTTTTCCAATTTTCGCATCTAACTCGAAAACAAAAGAAGGTAGCCAAAAATGAATACACATCTTGTTAGTTTCTCCGAAAAAGAGATTGAGAATGGAGTATCAGATTTTGTCTCCTCTGGTTCAAAAGTTGTAGTGTTAAAACATCGAAATATTCCCACCCTGTACATAAAAATGTAAAACAAACTACAAACCTCTTCAAAAGACGGGTACAACTCCCAATTTTTCATGCAGGAGGAATTGTTGTTTCTACCCATAAAGTCTTAACATGAAATTTTAATATATGAATCCCGTAAACCTATCTGGTCGATTTACATTCTGAATTCGAACTTTGAGGAATTCTGGAATTCCGAATGGGATGCATGTTCTTCATCTAATAAAGATCTTATATCTGATTCATCGAATGGAGTTCCTGGTTTTAACCTTACCAGGAGAATATAATTCCTCCTTAATTGAAGAGAACAGGTCATGGTTGTACCAAAAGCATGCTTTTCAAGTGGAATTCAGTTGATAGTCCTCATTGTGAATTCACCACATCAGAGGAAACAGTTGAACACCTAATTTATAACTGTCCGATTTCAAGATGGTATCAGAGCCATACACAATGTATCAAATGCATTTTTGCAATGGGCCGAAAATTTCAGATCAATTTGAAATTGAAGTATAAATTGCATTCTCTTGCTGTTCTGTCTTTTTTTTTCAGGTTGGAATATGTTTTTGGAAATTCTTCCTTCGAAGAGCCGTTCCGATAATCGTGATGTCCTTCAATATAAAATATTCAGATATAACAATCTCATAATATATTTTTCACAGGGAGACAGGTTTTTTCGGCTGGGGTTTTTCCCCTGGCTCTATAGTATCATATGATACTAGTGATGATACTATAGTATTATACGAAAAATGTTATGGTACCCCGTTCTTTTTTTACCTCAGCAATGTCTGGTAATACGTCGACGTAATATTTTCAAATCGAACATCCAACGCGATCCCCTGATCTCAACTCATTAGATTTTATATCGGGAAGTAGGGGATGAGATTATGATGTACTGTAGCCAAAGTGTTCGAAATAAACTATTTCATGAACAACAATATTATCTGCCACATTTTGTATTTCATTTTAGTTTTTCATATTGAAATTATTATTGGTTATTGAAATTTGGGTGATCACTTGATTATGTTTTTTTCTAGATTGCTCTTTGTAATCGACATGTAAAAAAAAGCCACATCTCAAACTATGTATCACAATACCATACTAACTTTGTATTTGAAAAATTTTTAATTGTACTCGTTTTTTGAAAGGGATTGAAAGTATTGTTCTCATTTTGTTATGTTCGCCACATTTGGAAATTGGCTTCACGATTCATATTCAAGAAATAAAAAAGGCTCATGATATTAGAATTGAATATAACATAAATATTCAACATAAAAAAATTGGGACTTTGAAGAGTACTGAACATTGGATTGTAATGAAATAATGTTTCATGAATAGTTGAATAAGAAATTAATGAATATCAATAATTCCCAATTGGAATGAGAAAAAATGTTGACCTCTGCTCTACCCAAAGATATCTCTGGGTTTCCAAATTTGATAGAGTGATATTCATAGAAAGAATAATATGTATTTTTCACGAACTACCTACTATTCTTACTTCTATAAATCAGCTGAATATTCGGCGTGAGTGAAGATCGATTATATCTTAGAGTTATATGGCGTAACTTAACGAGGAATTTCATTGAATGTACCTCGTCAATCAAAACCGAATTCTTTGAACTCTCTAGTTCTTTATTAGAGTGGATGATAGTGGGATTGATTGAGATATACCTCAGTCATGACTCTTTCGGTAAGAAAAGGAAGACGAAATTCTCCCATGTCAAGCTTATGTTGTTGAATAACAGAAACAGTTCAATGACTTCTCGTCTCAACTCTCATTAATAGTAATATTGATTGCCAAATCTGGGCATTCAACATACAAAACACGGTCCGTCGTTATTTATAGAGAAACAAGCACAAATGATTATTCATGGCCGATTTTTTCCGTGTTGCAAATTATAGGATGCGGATCAGTTTGTTTGATACCTACTTGGATAATGAATTGGGCAACACTTCGAAAGAGTTTTAATTTATGTTTTTTTGCGGTACGCGAAATTATTATTGACGACGTAAAGAGATTGTGCGGGATATCTTCACGAACTTGAATCTGAATATGCCGAAGTCGAGTCTAACTGTATCTTTGTTGAATTTAGCGAAATCCATTTGTTCGATTGAAGCTTGTTTGTCAGTTCATTAAACCCATAAAATAAATTGTGAAACTTGTTTAACACGCGACTCCTTTCAATGTGTTCAGGGACTATGGAATGAGTTAGATCTACTGTGGATGAATTCGTGAAAACAGTAAAACGAATTTATGAAATGAGAGTAGCAAATATTAAATAACGCAAATGTTTGTTTCATAACGTGAATAGAAAGAGACTAGAGACAGCAAGATTTTCTCCGAATTTGGTTCGTGTAAAAACACTTCACCGCATATTGAAAAGGAATCAGAATTATTACCTGTGACAGTTTAACCATCATCAAAACTGTTGACAACGGGACGGCGCTGTTGACAAATGACAACGCTTAGCCTAACAAGGACGTTTGTGCATTGACAAGTTAGTCACTGGCTATAAATTATGAAATAGTTATTTCTCTATTTCAGTATCGTAATGAATTCATTACAGTACTAAAAGTAGTGCTGTAATGAAACTCATTACAGCATTGTTTTCAGTTATATTTTTCGTTTTGTGGTTGTCAGTACTGACCTGCGATCCACTCAATTTTCGAATCGAGTCAATTCAAATTCCTTTTGAATCAAGTCAATTCAAATTCCCCAATCTGTCAAATTTCGTTAGTGACACCAAATGCCAAGATACAATACAAAAGTCACTAATCTGAATTTTTATTTGAATTTCGAGAGTTTTCCACTAAACTTTAATGAAATAGAAAAAATGTCGTCTAATACTCGTTGCAGAAGGCAATTCCAACACTCATGCTATCGAAAACTCGCTCCTTCGTCGCTCGTTTTCGAACTTTGCATTCGTGTTGGAATAGGAGCTCATTCTGCAGCTTGTTTTAGAATATACAATTATGATACAAGTGCAGAAGACATTGATATTCTTACACAAGTTCAAAATTTAAAAACCAGAAACGAAGTGGCGAGTTTTGGAATGAATGAGTGTTAGAATGTCCCTTCTGTACGCGTATCATACATTATTTTCGCTTAACCCTCATTTCTGTGTCATCAATACGTTGTTTTGGGATGTGCTATTTCCCCAAAAGTTGACATTGTATGGTGTTTGCACCAAATTTTCCGGAATATGGTGTTTTACTACTCTCAAGGTGTGAATGACAGAGTTTAGTTTCTCAGTGAGGTTTTCAATGTGTGCCATTCATTTGAGGTTCGTATCCAGCCTGATTCCTAACAATTTCACCTTACCTATGAGCAATATGTCAACGTTAATTAGTTTCGTTTGTTTTTGTATTATATGTCTCGTGCGTTCTGTATAAAATATTGACCATGTTTAATTTTAGCTTTTTGGTAGTACATTTTTTCACTTGAGTCAATAAGTTCTCAGCATTTTGTTTAACTGTTGTTATATTTTTAAAGTTGTTATTATACACCGTGCAGAAAATTAACGCACATTCTGAAAATCTCCATTTTAATGAAAGTTGAATCTACATTGACATTTTAACTTACGGTTTTTAACGAAACAAGATAAATTAAATGGAAAATTCAGGCTTTCTCCGAATCCAATGGAAAAGACGAGAAATGAACAATTTTCAAAATACTGAAATGCTGATAAGTGATTTAATACTTGGTATTTCCACCCTTTGAGTTAATCACAACTCGGCAACGACGGTTCATACTAGAATGAGTGATCTTGAAAGGTTCTGACCTAATCCTTCCCAGATTTCTCCGAGTTGGATTTCTAAGTCATTAAGAGTAGCTGGATGATTTTCTGAACTTCTCAGCCTTCTATTGACGTTTTCCCAAACCTGATCTGATCGGATTGCGATCTGGACTTCTCGCTGGCCATTCCATTCCAGAGACTTCAATCTCTTCAAGGTACTCCTGAACGATGCTTGCACGATGGGGTCTGGCATTATCGTCCATAAAAATGAAATATTCATCAATGTATGGGGCAAATGGGACTACATGCTCTTCAAGAATGTTCCTCATATACTCATCAGCATTCATAGCTCCATTATCAACGACCACTAGATCTATACGAGCAGTCCAAGATATTCCACCCCATACCATAATCGATCCTCCCCCGGAACCAGTAGTATTAAGGAAATTGCACTGAGCATATCTTTCATGTGGACGTCTGTATACAGGGAAACGTCGACCACAATGGTAGGGTCAGAATCTAGACTCACCTCTGAAGAAAACTCTTTCCCAATCGGCCTCTTCCCAATGGATATGCTCTCTCGCAAAATCCAAACGCGCCCTTCGATGGGCTGGAGTACGAGCTGGGCCTCTTGCCGCGACACGAGGCCTTAAATCATATTCTCTGAGGCGATTTTTATTGTCTGAGTTTGCTCAAGCTTATTTTCAGCGGTTGCAAACTGTTGTCTCAACGAAGAAACTCTCAAGTAACGTTCTTGTATGGCAGTTGTTACCCGTGGTCTCCTCTGTCCTGGTCTTCGGACATTTATACCTGTCTCCCTGAATCGCTGCAACATTCTGGACACACTTGTGTGGGAAACTCCAAAACTTTCTGCAATTCTTGTGTATGTCCGCCCTTCTTCTCGCAAAACTACCACTTGGGCACAGTTCTTTTGAAATTCGGAAATGCATTGAAAGTATGCCACGTCGTATGATAGAAGTGATGAGAAAGAGATTTAGAAATACATGCTATTAATTTTCAGATGTTTGTTTATGTTTGCTAGTCGATAAGGTATTAGAATGTTCTGAATTGTTATTGAAATTGAAAAAATGCAACACTTTCTTTGAAAATGTATATCTTTTTTTCAAAAGCAGATACTGACGGAAATCGAAATACATTTAATTGAGAAAGAATCACATTTCAAATTAAAACTTAATGATATTAAATTTTCCGTCTCAAATTCAGCACAGGGTGTTAAGAAATGGAGGAGATAAAACAAGGTTTTGTTTCTCCCTGTATAACGGATGAACAAAAGACATTTTTGCGAAGTAAATTCCAGGTAAATATAACAAGACCCAATACTATACCTGGTGAAAATTTCAACTAAATCGCAGCACCACGAAAAAAGATACAGGGTGTAGGGTGTCGAATTTAACAAAAATTTTGCCTGTCCGGAATTTATTGACGGGGAGTGTAGTTATCAAATACTTTTATCTTAATGATTATTTCGCACAGTTGAAAGTGTGGAAGCTGTTAACTCAGAGAATGTTTTTCATTGTTTCTTGTTGGTTTTTGAAGCAATAAACTTTGTTATTAATATTATTATTATATAAAATTATCAGCAAATGCTCCAGAAAAAGGGAAAGCTTCGCTTACGATCTTAATTCAGCCTTCAACGGCGTCTAATCCAAGTAGGCTATTGCCGGTAAGATCGGCAATTGTTCCTCCGCGGACAACTTTCCGCGTTTCGTTCTTCCTTCAGTTGCGATCTGGTCGTCAACGTGTTATCTTCATACCAGACTGTTTGGTGTTTGCGCGCGTTCGTGCCGTGGGTGTTGATATTTCGATTCATTTTCAGTTTTGTTCGCTGTTCCTGAGCATTTTTTCTTACGGAGCTCAATCCGGATATCGATTTCGTCAGGTGAGTGGCTTCAGGAATATTGTTAGAATTTTGGGTGAAAATGGTGCAGGTCATTCTTGGAATGATAAAAAAAAATTTCACATTAGGCGGAAATCAAATCTTTTTTTTTTATTTTCCCCTCAAACTTCGGCTAGTGGTTTATTTGAGCATTATTGAATGATAAAAGAAACGTATCAATGAATTTCTCTTGTTTTTGAGGAAGCAGTTCAAAGTATCGAAAAAATAAGATTTGTCGAAAATAACTTGAGGTCACGTTTTTCCATTATCGCTTTTTATTTTCTATATAAATTCTGTTGATTTACATATTTTAAATGAAGGTGCAATTAATAAATTCAATGTGCAAAATGGAAACTAAATGAGCATCAAATTGAAACAGTCGCTTCTTTTATGACTTTTGTTTTGATTAAGACAGCTAAAATAATACAATACATATTGGAACTGAAGAAGAACCTAGCTGGGGTTAGTGCAACACAGAAAAACCATACAGGTTTGTAGTATGAGGAAATGAGGAAAGGGAAAAAACCGCAGAAAAAAAAAAACCCTGACCTCACCCGTGTTAGAAAAAAAATTTACTAAAAATATCATATCACAGGATCTTGGAGGAAATCTACATGATCAGAAGAACTTCTTCATGTAGTTCTTCTGTCGGCAGCAGAGAAAAACAGACTCTTCACCAATATACCCGAAATTCTAGATCTGAAATGAAAAAGACAGAAGCAGAAAAAACTAGTTATTTATAATCAAACAAATGGTTCTTGAATGAACCACCCGTTGCAGAAAATCTTCATCAATTAATTATGACAGAAATGTCACATTATTTGAAAGAAATGAAAACACCCAATCAATTTCCCCTTTTCAGGGGAAACTTATAACACAACAAGCTTAACAGTGATTTTGACTGAGTGAAAAATCAATGAGTAGATAACTTTCAATTGTCCTCCTTCACGAAGAAGTTCCTCTGGTAGCATGTGGGTTTCTTAGAAGATCTCAACACCATGTTCAGTGGCTAGTTTCAGAACGTAATCACTCTTGTCCTTCGAATTCCTCCAATATTCAAATTTAAATTCTCAGCTTTGCTCTCTGATCGTGAGGGTTCTTTCGAACCAGGTACGACCGTCCAAGTGATGATTTTCGCAAACTTCAGATGTTTGAAGACTGCTACGGAGCCATAATGAAAGGAAATCATCTCCCATAGGTTAACCAAACATCTTATAACACAAGAAAACAGATATTTTTCAGGACCAAGAATTACGACATATTCGGAGAAATGTCAAACTCGAAAATGTATTGACCAGCAGATATATCTTGAGGCAGATCTCGATAACCAATCTCTCGACTAATTTTTTTCACACTGGTCTTTTTCTGAGACCGAGAACGGGTAGAAAAAAAATGTTGATAAGGTTATGAGAAGAAGAACAGCTTTGAACACTTGTGAGGAGGGCATAGATTATACGCTTTTATAAGAGTAATTCTGCTAGACACCTCTTTTTCACTTCAATCTTCAATAAAATTCATATTTCCTACTTATAAACTTCCAATACTATATGCTACACGATTTCAGATTGAATCTGGATCTGATCCAGTAAAAAATAATTAGTTGTAGTTGGAAAAATATTGCAGGAACAAAGTTCAACAGGCTACCTAAATCTTCTCCTTTTTGAGTATAACATTCTCGATAATATCATCTATTCATTCTGATCTCTTACGTCAATCTAAAACAAGTGGCAGAATGGGCTCCTATTTCAACACAAATGTGAAATGAGTGTTGGATAGTTTCTCTGAAGGATTTTCGAAAATCATATGAAAATTCAGATCAGTGATTCTTATATTGTATATTGGCAGTTGGTGTGACTGACAGATTAAGGAATTTGAATTGATTTCATTTGTGGATTGATTGGATCAGAGGTCAGTACTGACAACCAAAAAACGAAAAATATAACTGACAACAATGCTGCAAAATGTTTCATGACAGCACTACTTTTAGTACTGTTATGAACTGATTACGATACTGAGATAGAGAAAACCATTTCATCGTATCAAAACAAACTCTGACCGGAGGCCTTCCTAAATATACATCGACATTGGAAGAACTTTCCAATTTATCCGTTTAAATTATCGGTGACTGTTGAAAATGGCATATCTCAGGACTTACTTTTCGCATCGATGAACTCTGTGCCATCAACTAATGTGAGAAGTTAATTGAGTTAGTTTTGATGATTTTCTGAGAAGTGATGGAAAAGAATTTTTTCAGGAACTAGAGGGTCAGTTAATATCATTATGAAGGGTTTTACAATAACGGATGTCACTTTTGAAGCTGTAATTTTTTGATCGCTGACAAAAATAAAATGCGCCATCAATATAAACGAAGCGATAGGTTTATGCTTAAACAACGCATTGAAATAATCAAAAATTCACTATGAAAATGGTGAAAATTTGGAAGAGATGGATTGTAAATCTACAACATTTCTTGGTCATCGTGAAGTTGATACAGAAATTTGAGCTGTTGGGACAAGTTTGTGATCTGAAGAATATATGTATATTCTTCTGAATTAGGAATCTAAAATAATACAATAAATGTTGAAACAAAAAGTACCTAACCTGAGGTAAAAAAAACAGAACGGGTTACCATTACATTCTTCGTAAGATGCTATTGCATCATACGATATTATCATCACTGGTATCATACAATAGTATAGAGCCAGGGAAAAAAACTTCAGCCGAAAAAACCTGTCCCCCCGTGAAAAAAATCAAATAAAACTTTCATATCTGAATATTTTATATTGAAATACATCATGATTATCGGAGCGGCTCTTCGGAGTAAGGATTTCCAAACACTAACTTCAACCTGAAAATACACAAAAGACAGCAAGAGAATTCAATTTATACATCAAATTGATCTTGAATTTTCAACCCATTGCAAAAATGAATATGATACATTGTGTATGGCTCTAATGCCATCTTGAAATTTATGAATCGAACAATTATTAATTAGGTGTTCAAATATTTCCTATTATTCACCGCATTCACAATTAGGACTATCAACTGAATTCCACTTGAAAAGCATGCTATTGGTACGACCATGACCTGTTCAATAAGATTAAGGAGGGACCATATTCTCCTGTGAAGGTTAAAACCAGGAACTCTATTCGATGGATCAGATATATAAGATCTTTACTAGATAAATAACATGCATCCCATTCGGATCTCCAGATTTCCTGGTGGATGAAGTTTGAATTTAGAAAGAATAAAACCCATGAAATGGTTGAGGCTTTAGCGGCTATCGTTAAATGTAACCTGTTCTTTCGAGCATTTAGGCCGTCGTCGTAGATTAGTTCTCGACGTTTCGCCAGTTCGAGTGTCTCAGGAAGTTTTCCAAATGAGAACCCCATATTTTTATGATTGCGTTGGATTCTGCGACGAAAAATGATGATAATGTTCTGAGATGTTAATGCTCCTAAGAAATAATTCTTGAGTTATTCAGGATTTCCTGATTTCATGTCATAAGTACCGTCAAATTCATAGAATCTGTTTTATATCAACAATGAGCTTGGTCATAGGAGATAAATTACTCAAATAACTCACCAGTGACTTTCTCTTTTCTGGATTCATTCATCATTGTTGATGTGAAACAGATTTCATGAATAGGAATAGAAAATCCTGAATACCTTAAGAATCAGTAATTTCAGGAGCATCTACATTTTGAAACATTATCATCATTTTTCTTCGCAGAATCCAACGCAATCATGAGAATATAGGGTTCTAATTTGAAAAACGAAAGTTATGAGCATATTTTGATCCCAATTTTTGAAGCAACATTTGAAACACCTTGTGACAGGTTATTCAAAATTCTGAAATTGTACAATATTTCCACAGTCTTCGTCTTCAAAAATGTAACAACAGTTTGTGCTTACGATATCTAGGTTAGGAATAACAAAGATAATACATCCTCTTTCAAATCGTTGCATTCGTCCAAATACTTCTCAAAAATCGAGAAAAAACTGAAAAAAAAGAAATAGACTGGTCGGTATTACGTTTGTTAATCTTAAATATCCTGAGCACAAACCGTTATCACATTTGTAAATTTCAAGTTTTGGGATCAAGATATGATCATAACTTTCGTTTCTCGAATAATTACCCTATTTTTTAATGAACTGTTTTATCGGTGTACTGTTTTCGGACCTCAGATTACAAGAATGAATACGAAAATTAGTCAATTCCTCCAGTTAAAAAAGAAACACTTTGCTTCTAGGTGAGGTTAGTTCGAGTTTCAGCCAATTTATCTCTGTTTTCTCAATAGACAGTTGTTAGAAATGTTTAATTTTTCAATTTCGAAATGCCAGTTCTTTAGTGAAAAACTCGGTAACGAATGAAATACACTTTATTCATTCTAGTGAGAGATTATTCAAGTTATATCATCGAATAAATCATCGTAAAACGATCTTGAAGAACATAGACGAATAAATTTTTATGTATACGACATTTGTTCAACCGCTGTTATTTTTGAAACAACCCACTAGGTTTTATGAAGGAGAGAGATTTTGCCAACTCTGCCTATACGTCTCAATCGAGGTATCAATGAAATGCAACTACCTACGTTTCATAATTCATGGTGTTATGACCCAGAGTATGACCCGAGAAAAACGAGTGTTCTATATTCCATTTTTTCTTTCGATGACTAGACATCGTTCACTGACTAGTGCTCGGTGTTATAAAAAAAATTATTTTCGCCTAGCTTGAAATGTACTGCGCTTTCTCATTTAGCCAAGACGACCCACCCACGAATTTTCCAATTAGAATCGCCTTGGTCTCGAAAAAAACGAATGGAACCTGTAGCTCCCACCCACTAAGATCGTCGAGTTATAATAAATAATGCCATAGAGATATTAGGTAGGCTACGGATTTTTGTTCCACCCGTAGGACGACTTCTACTGGTTGGCAGAATATCATGTCTAGATGGAAATTCAATCGGCGCTTAGATAAGTATATTACATTCCCCATCAATAAATTTCGGATAGGCAAAATTTTTGTCAAATTCAACAAACTGTATCTTTTTTCGTGGTTCACCGATTCTGTTGAAATTTTCCCCAGGTATAGTATTGGGTCTTATTATATCAACCTGCAATTTACTTTGCGAAAATACCTGTAGTTCATCCGTTATACAGGGTGAAACAAAACCTTGTTTTATACCCTTCATTTGTTCTGTGGTGAATTTGAGGCGGAAAATTTTATATCATTCAGTTTTAATCTGAAGTGTGACCCTTTCCCAACAAAATGTTCTTTGATCCACGTCAGTATCTGCTTTAAAAAAAAAAGAAACACATTTTCAAAGAAAATGTTGCATTTTTTTTCAATTTTTATAACAATTTGAAACATCACAATACCTTATCGACTAGTCTACATGAACAAACATTTGAAAATTAATAGCTTGTTTTTCTACCTTGCTTTCTCATCGCTTCTTTCATAGAATAGAATAGAATTTATTCTTCATCAAAGTATTACATGAAACGTCACTGTGTAAAAATAAAACTCACAATCAATTGTATATAGGAGGTAGGTACAGAATGGAATTATTGCAGGTAATGGGATTCTTCCATATAATCTTTTATGCTGTAGTATGTAGCATCAAGTAGAATATTTTTTATTTTTTTTTTAATTTATACGACGCGGTATACTTCGAATGCATTTCCGAATTGCTTCTGGGGAAATATTTTCTCGTTCTTCGTGAAGGGCTGTTCGTGAATCGGGCAAGGTGTTAGTCTACCGATTTCGAACACGTCTATCTAGCTTATCCCATACATGATCAATTGGATTTAAATCCGGCCTCCTGGCTGGCCACACGAATCTTTGAATATTCGCCTCTTTGAAGTATTCTGTTACAACCCCTGCAACGTGAGGCCTAGCATTGTTCTGCATTAACAGAAATTGTTGCTTCCCCCAGAAGCAATTCGTGAATGCATTGAAAGTATGCCACGTCGTATGCTAGAAGTAATGAGAAATCGAGGTGGAAATACACGCTATTTATTTTCAGATGTTTGTTTATGTTTACTAGTCGTAAAGGTATTGTTATGTTTTAAATTGTTAAAAAATCTAAACAATGCAACACTTTCTTTGAAAATGTGAATCTTTTTTTCAAAGCAAATACTGACGTGAATCAAAATACATTTTCTTGAGAAAGGGTCACACTTCGAATCAAAACTGAATGATATAAAATTTTCCGCTTCAAATTCACCACAGGTTGTTTAGAAAAATTAAGGGTATAAAACAAGGTTTTGTTTCACCTTGTATAACGGATGAACTACAGGTATTTTCGCAGTGTAAATTTCAGGTCAACAAAACAAGACTCAATACTATACTTGGTGAAAATTTCAATAAAATCGGAAAACAACGAAAAAAGATATAGGGTGTTGAATTTGAGGAAAATTTTGCTTGTCCGGAATTTATTGATTGGGAGTGTACAGGGTGGGCATATTTCGATGTTTTAGCACTACAACTTTTGAACCAGAGGACAAAATCTGATACCCCATTCTCGATCTCTTCTTCGGAGAAACTGACAAGAGTAGTATTCATTTTTGGCTACCTTCCTTTGATTTCGTGTTATAAGCGAAAATTGGAAAAATGGTGATATCGGAAAAAAATTATATCTCCGCCAATACTAATGATAGAGCTCTGAAATTAAAACATTATACACGTAGAATCCAGTGGCATGCTCGCCTTTTTGCAGCATTTTAAATTACGAAGCTATGACAGAAAGTTATGTTTTTTTGAAGAGGAACACTAGATTTCTTTGCCATTTTCTGAAAGCTAAATTTTTTCTGATTCAAAAAATATTTAACATCGTATGGTTCGTATCAATAAATCAATATGAGTATACAAATTGGTCAAGAACCTATTTTCATCTGAGTCTCAATACTTTCTATGGTTTCAATTGCCGATAAGCACGAAAAATTTAGTATTGTATAATTACCACAATTTCTTTCTTTGCATTGCTATACTCTTGTTATAGGAAGCTAGATTTTTCTGTGCTCATCAGTTGAAACCATAGAAAGTATTGCGATTCACATGAAAATAGGTTTTTGACTAATTTCTATACTCATACTGATACAAACTTTACGATGCTATATATTTTTGAAATCAGAAAAAATCAAGCTTTCAGAAAATATCACAGCAATATAGTGTTTCCATTCAAAAAAACATAACTTTGGATCATAGCTTCGTAATTGAAAATGGTGCAAAAAAGGCGAGCATGCCACTGGATTGGACGTGAAAAAGTGCCTGTAGAATGTTTTGATTTCAGAGCTCTATCATCAGTATTAGCGGAGTTATAAATTTTTTTCGAATCGTCATTTTCCCAATTTTTGCTTATAACTCGAATAATAAAGAAGGTAGCCAAAAATGACTACAACTCTCATTAGTTTTTCTGAAAAAGAGATCGAGAATGGGGTATCAGATTTTGTCTATCTCGTCTGGTTCAAAAGTTGTAGTGCTAAAACATCGAAATATGCCCACCCTGTACTTCAAAATTGACACTTCTTGTGCGAGAATTACAGAAAAACTTCCAGAATGTCATAATTTACGAATACGTAAGTCCGTCACTTACAGATCAATCTATGCTACAGATTCGTAGCTTACAGAAGAAAAGGAGAATACCTCCATTGATCTCTGAATTTGAATTTTTCTAGTGTGGCTCAGAAAAACGCAATTTGCGAATATCCATCAATTCCATTTTTTTTTGTCACATTCTTATCCTTGTGTTGACTTGTCCTTTATCAAATCTGCCTCGTCTGCATACCTCCACGATTCGAGACTGAATCTCTGGGTGCCGATGTGAGGATCGTTAGGACTAAGAACGCTTACAAATCAGATGTCACATTGCTGTTGTAACACGTTCTTCTCGAGGTCTGACACGAACATATTCGTATGCGTAAGCTAGAGCGTACGTGGTCATGGTTGCCCGCTGCAGCCATTTTAAAATACGTTGTTACGTTGTCGCCAGCGTTAGATGAATGCTAACCCGATTTGGTTATATTTGAAAGTGCATTGTTCAACGTATTGTCAGGTGAATGGAGCCGTTAGATAAGTAAAAGTTCGTAGAATTGGACGGCTATGAAGAGCCGTAAATAGAATAGGTTTAACAAGAAACTGACATATTTCGCGCAACTGCAATCAATTTATTCACAGCAGTGAGAAGTATTTCGGATAATGAGGAGTACTTAAACATTGGCATTGTTTGTCAAGCAGTTGGGGACCTTTTTAGGAAATGCATGTTTGTATCTTCATAGTATTTAACCGAAGTAGGGCACCTTCCATCAGCAAAAAATCGGTATTTTTCTAGTGTTTTTTCCTTTCTACAAATCAGGAGAATATAAGCAAGGTCACTTCCCTCCCATCATAATTGATCCCACTGAGAGTTTAGGGGAATTCCGATTTCACTGTGACCATTTTTATTTTAATTTTCGGGTAGCTTCACTTTCTGATGGACGGTGGGATGTTTTTTTTTACCGAATTGATCAAATTATCATTTGACGATATTTTTTGATGGAACTCACTTTTTGCTGGTTGGTGCAATTCAGTCGTACAAAAACGTTTGAATAGGCGAATTCGAAGTATTTTTCATTGTCATTCAGAATTCGGAAAAGAAAAAAAAAGAAATATATAAAGGCATCGAAAACCTGAAAATTTTTTGTGAACTATTGTTTCTTAAATGTATTTTATATTCTAATCGGTAGGACTCTCTCTTCTGATTTCAAATATGTGTTTAAACTTCATTGAGGTCCATTTCGGTAGTATTTTAGAAATATAGGTTTTTTCGTCCTGATCTAAGGCAGCTGTGTAGGGCCACTCAAGAATGCTATGATTTCTTTACATTGAAGTTCTATTCTAAGGCCTCCTGATAGTCTTTACATATTTTTCATTGTTATATTCAAAATATAAAGTGTATACGCCCCGCAAAATATTAAACAGATTAATTTCAGAATAGAGGAAGAAATAATTTAAAATTTAAATATATTCCACGAATGTTGAAGCGAGAACCCTTGAAGTATAAATTGAAAAATATCGACTGTGTGTAGCCGTACATGTGGATCATCTGAACACTTATTCAACTTGCAGTTAATATACAGGGTTACCAAGTTCGACGGCCTTTCAGGCGTTTCTGGAGAACTGAACCTATTTGAAATCTGAAAATAGAGATTAGGTTATTGTTTGACATTATCCTCCGATCTAAAATATTCTTGGAGACTGACCACTTTCAGTTATAAAGCGAGTAAAAAAAAATAAAAAAATTTTTTTCTGTTATTTCGTTTTCGAATTTGATTGAGTTTGCAATTCTGAATACATTCGTACTAAAATCGTTGCATTCATCAAGATACTATTTAAAATATCGAGATGAAACTGAAGAAAAAAGGGCTATAAGAGTATTTGTTTCTTTGTATCTCTTCACTTTTCATATATCTAAATGAACATGATGAATACGTTTTCTACGTGTTGAAAATAGAAACGTAGAAAAGACAATAAGAAACGTGAAGAAATCGAGGCCTGAAAACATTCTTGTATTAAAAATTTCTATTTAATGATATATGATGATTTTCAATACATTCCCTTTTTTTTCCATGGTATTCGATACGTGAATATCGTTGAGATATTAATTCTCTAATAATAAACCTGATGCTGACACGAGATACACTGCGCAAAAAAATTAACGCACATTATGGAAATCTCGAATTTATTCTATAACTGAAGGTGTTCTCAATGTTAATTATTCTTATCAGAATTATGCATGCATATGTTATTCACTTCCAACGTTTTCCTTCAATACAGATGTTTTTTCCCAGCAGGAATAAAAAAATATGATATTATCAGATTTTGAATGTATTGGCCCCATTCTGAAATCAGTTGTTCTCGATCAAATCTAGTGATCAATAGTTTTTCTTTCGTTTGATATTCTATACTCGCCTATACGACGTTCTCTTGTTTACAGACTTCCACATGAAAGATATACTCAGTGCAATTTCCTAAATACTCCAGGTTTCGGGGGAAGATCGATTATGGTATGGGGTGGAATATCTTTGACTGCTAGCACAGACCTAGTATTCGTTGATAATGGAGTTTCGAATGCTGATAAGTATATGAGGAACATTCTTGAAGAGCATGTAGTGCCATCTGCCCCATACATTGCTGAAAATTTCAATTTTACGGACCATAATGCCAGACCTATCGTGCGCGCATCGTTCAAGAGTACCTTAAAATGGTTGAAGTCTCTCGAATGGCCAGCAAAAATTCCAGATCTCAGTCCGATTGGGCAGATTTGGGACAACCTCAAGAGAAAGCTGAGGAATTCAGTAAATCATCCAGCTACTTTTAATGACTCAGGAGTCCAATTCAAGAGATTAGATCAGAACATTTTAAGATCACTAATTTTGAGTATGAACCGTCGTTGTCGAGCTGTAATTAACGCAAGGGGTGGAAGTACCAAGTATTAAATCACATATCAGCATTTCAGTATTTTGAAAATTTTTCATTGCCCTTCTTTCACATGAGATTCGGTGTAATTCTGAATGTTTCTTTCATTCAATGTGTCTTTTTCGTTCAAAACCTTCCTGAGGGAACATAAAAAAAAGTTATAAAGTCAATGTACAGCTAACTTTCATCAAAATTGAGATTTTCAGAATGTGCGTAAATTTTTTTGCGCAGTGTAGAAACTTCTTGAGCTCAGTACTACTTTGAGCTCCTTTCGAAAACCGAGACATCTCGGTTCCATTAGGATAACATAATGGATCTATTAATCAAACTAAAACCGGCATGCTCTCAGCTCGCGCTTTGATGTTATCTAAGCGCTTAGTTTCGCGTAACAGATTGACAATAACTGCATTAATCGTTATTTTTACACTAGCAGCAAACGAAGAAATAAACGGAGATGAACTCAGAAAGATAACCGCCAATAACTTCGAGTTCAGCAGCCTTTCATGATTCGCTTTGAATGCAGTGGTGATCAGAAGAACTGCTTAATTCGGAACAATTCAACGAAGGAAACTCGTTTTCAACTAAATCTGATTTATCATTTGCTCTCAAAATCACTCTTTCCGATGTGCTTCTAAATTATTATGAGTGAGACACCTGTATGTGTTTACTTCACTAATCTGTCTAATTTGCGACAGTGATATAACTGTTATAGCGATGATTCAGACTCTATTTCGGTAAAACTGTCATTAAAAATCCTTTTGATTCCTAGAAGACCTCACAGTTGACGAGATCTGCTGTTACGCTTGAATAGGAAATGAAAAGAATCCGCAGGTGTGTCTGCGGTTGATTACACTTGATATTCCAAGAATATGGTTGAATTTTTGTTTGAAATTGACTGCATTCGGAATGAAGCACTGATCAAAACCACTTAATGGACAACTGCATTATTTGAAAAGAATATATATATTGGGCGGTCTAATCAGCCTAGTTGAAATTGAAATCGTTTGATTGCCTTACTTTTTTTCGAATTTTTGAGTTTCTGTCAGAAGTCGGGAGTTAATTATTAACTTTGAACAATTTTAAGAAAACATATATGAAATGTGATGTTACATATGCACGTTTACTACATGTGTGACTAATACAATACTTAATACGAATGATAAAAAACATCCATTTATGGTTGGTGATTCACAAAAATATGACCATAGTTATTTTGCGCACCGGTACTTCTCCTTTTGGGACTTCGAATGAGTTTCTCTCGGAACGTGAACTACATATTTATAGGTACTGTCACGGTATCAGAATCCTTTTTTAATTTCATTATTTATTCAATGAATTTGGAATCGAAATAAAAAAAATTATTCAAATTTTGAAATTTCCGGCTAAACTCTTTTCTCATGTGAGGGTTCAGAAGTCAATAGAATTAATAGATTCAGGTGTACAATTGAAAATCCATATAATTCGACCGAATACACGAAAATGAACTCAACTACTTCAATAAATGTAAAAAAATTGAATTGAAAATTAGCTATCTTATCTATCTTGAAAATTAAAATCAATGTTCATAGTTCAACTCAATTCAAATTTCTCAATATTGAATGTTTATCAAATGAATTCTTGTACTAAAATCCTTATATTCTATTCCAGTTACTTCAAACATTCATGTGTAATGTATTTTTTTTCATTCCTGCTCCTATTAATATAACAATACACTGCACGAAAAATTTTTCAGTTGGAACAAACCTGGATCATTTTGAATAAAGTCATACCGATTCTCATGAATACTTCACATATTATAATATGCTCGTTGCTAACAAATATTTCTGAATCTCTCGGAAATGGTACATTTTAGATATAGGGAACCCTGAAAAGACTCTACTTATTTCTTCCTAACAAATTGTCAATGTGAGTCAAAAAACTACGATTTTCATTTGGAAAAATCGAATTTCTGCCTTTTTTTGAATTCGAACTTTGACAATCTAACAGTTTTTCCTGAATATCTCGAAAATGGTACATTTTGGATACAGGAAACCCTGAATGAACTCTACCTATTTTTACCTCACAAATTGATATGTGAGTGGAAAAAATATGGTTCCTTTTGAAAAAATCGAGTTTTCGACTTTTTTCGCATTTCAACTTTGACACTCTCATTTTACTTCCTAGTATATTAAAACATTATTTCTCTACAGAGTTATGGTAAATATCTTGGCAGTAATCCACTTCAAAAACAGATCTGACATTGTGCATTGCGCTTTTATTAATTCTCAGTGTGCTACAAGCCTCAATTTGTAAATCTTTTCGAAAAACAGTGAATAACTTGAAAACGGCTCTAGATGGACAAAGGGAGTGATACATAAAATAAATGTGGCATTCGCAGATCTATCCGAAAAAGTTATAATATACAGGGTGTTCCGTTTGAAATAAGAAAGTTGATACCACTTCCGGTGAAAGCGGAAATTATTGAAATTCAAAAATATATGTAGGAATTTGACTGTGTCTATTGAAGTTACTAGGCACCAGGTAATTTAATAAAAGGTTTAATCGTTCGTTTTATCGGTTCTTCGGAACCTCATCTTATTAATTCTTCACTTTCTGACCGACCTTCTTCCCGTTCTCTGATCGACTAACCTGAAATCCTCTAATCGACTGTCCCTATTTTTCTTGAGGTACCCCCTGAACTTTGTTCCCCTCGAGACCTAGGAATCCTCAAGTTGTTGTTTTCTCAAGAATCTCGATTATTTGCATTGACATTTGGTAACACTTAAGAAATTTAGCGTCTAGCGTCAAGTGCCTCGAAACCCAATGAATAGAGCACTCGACTCCAGTGCCGTAGGTTAATATTAAAACTATGATAAATGTTATATCTACATAAAATCTCGGATGCTTTATACAGGGTGGCCGGACGATTGACGTCAAAAAAAAAAAAAACAGGTCCCTCATGTCATGGGGTATTCGAATCACCCCCATGTACGTTATCCGATTTTTCACGGTTTCCGAGTTATGAATTTTTTATGAAATTTGAGAATTTTCAACTTGAACATCTTCAAAATTTTTTTTTTCTAAAAGTACAAGACTTTTCTGATATTTTTTTGTTCTAGATAGATTGCCAGGAATTGTACTTTTATACATAAAATAACCAGCATCGTAACTCTGATAAAAATTATGAAAATATTGATCTCAAGTGAGAAAGTTACGTATTTTGAACCATGATCTAAATTGTCAAATTTAAATTAAAAATGTAAACAGGTTACTTCATGGTTTCTTAGTAGGCTTAAAAACTGCGCTTAACACTCAGCTTTCAGAATCTTTAATAAAAAATGGTACTCAATGGTCTACCTTTGCTAGAATTAGCCTTCAAAGTCAGCGAGGTGGGAAAAATCAAAGAACTAGACGTTTACTCATAAATTATTTTTTGCCGTTTTAAGATTTTTCTGATCAAGCTATGATAGAAAATGCTGAAAATCAATAAAAATTAGCTTTAACAGAAAAGTTTTAGATGAGAAAAAGAAAAAGGTATGGCAATAAATCACACATCATGTAGATAAAAAAAAATTTATTTATAAAATTTACAATAGGTTTTATGCGACTGAAAGAAAATTTTTTGCGAAGGTGTAGAATGTGTATTGAGGCTCGAAGTGGCCACTTTGAAAACCTATTGTAAATTTTATAAATAAATTTCTTTTGATCTATATGATGTGTGATTTATTAAAAGTAGACCGTTGAGTACCATTTTTTATTAAAGATTCTGAAAGCTGAGTGTTGAGCGCAGTTTTTAAGCCTACTTAGAAACCATGAAGTAACCTGTTTACATTTTTAATTTAAATTTGAAAATTTAGATCATGATCCAAAATACGTAACTTTCTCACTTGAAACCAACATTTTCATAATTTTTATCACATTACCGATGCTGGTTATTTTATGTATAAAAGAACAATTCCTTGCGATCTATCTACAACAAAAAAATATCAGAAAAGTCTTGTACTCTCAGAAAAAAAAAATTTGGAATATGTTCAAGTTGAAAATTCTCAAATTTCATAAAAAAATTCATTGCTCGGAAACCGTGAAAAATCGGATGACATACATGGGGGTGATTCGAATACCCCATGACATGAGGGACCTGTTTTTTTTTGACGTCAATCGTCCGGCCACCCTGTATATCATAAATGAAGGTCTTCTTGGCTTATATCGTCACACCAAATTTGGGAATGATCTAATTATTATTTCCCCATAAACTTCTAATGGGCACTCCTAGTGGGACTACTCAGTATCTTTAATTGCGCGTTTGGGTATCGCGCGATCATGTGAAAGAAGCCCAAAATTCGCCTGCATATTGTCTCCACGATCAGTGAACGTTCCCACTGGTCATTTCCCACACCGTCAATAATTCCATAGGCGCCTGAAGCGATTTCGCGGTACAGTACGAATGATTCAGATATAATTTTCCATAAAATTACTTCCGCTGCCCACCTTAGCAGGTCCATATGGCGATGGCTTCGCGGGCTTTCATAGGAGAAGACAGCACTGCGAGCGAAAACGTGCGAAAATTGTCGGTCATTAAGAATGGTGGCTATTACATCACAAGGAACGACAACGTCCGTGGTTTCACTGCAGCGAGCATTTAACACCTGCTTCGTTGAAAACGTACAGCCGTACGTAGAGCGCCTATCTTCGCGAAGATTAATAACTCGACGACCGACTGTTCTAGCGCAGGTTCAGCGAGGCATTTGTTCATTTCCCATTGGAGGTAATATCGCTTCTTGTTATTACGAGTCGCTATAATGGTACTGCAGAGGTCGGATGACGTTTTCCGTAGAAACCGATATGTATTTTATTATGAGCTTTCTCTTTCCAACCGTCTCGGATTCACCAACTTCTAATATTATTCTCACTTTGTTGCTATTTTCTATGAGTTAAAACTGAGTTATTTCAGGTTTGAGGAAAACTTGATGAGGGAAAACGAATACGATTCGTACACTTGTTACACTTTGCAGAAAAATTAACGCACATTATAGGAATCTCAAATTTATTCTACAATTGAAGGTGTTCTCAATGATAATTATTTTTCTCAGAATAATGCATGCATATGTTATCCACTTTCAACATTCTTCTTCAATGCAGATGTTTTTTCCTAGCAGGAATAAAAAAAAATGATCTCATCAGATTTTTAATTTATTGGCCCCATTCTAGAATCAGTTGTTCTAGATCAATTCTGGTGATCAATAGTTTTCCTTTCATTTGATTTTCTACACTCGATCGCTATGCAACGCGAAACATGCAATTTGACCCAAGACGAATGTGACCAAGCGGTAGTTTTGCGAAAAGAAGGGGAACATACACAAGAATTACAGAAAGATTTGGAGTTTTCCATACAAGTGTGTCCAGAATGTTGCAGCGATTCAGGGAGACAGGTATGAATGTCCGAAGACCAGGACAAGACAACGGTTTGCAGCCCCTCGCCTCCTTCAAATTCAGCTTGAGAAAACTCATGGAGTACAAATTAGCACTCAGACAATAAGAAATCGCCTCAGAGAATATGATTACCGCAGCCCATCGAAGGGCGCGTTTGGATTTTGCGAGAGATCATATCCATTGAGAAGAGGCCGATTGGGAAAGAGTTCTCTTCACAGATGAGTCTAGATTCTGCCTCTACAATTGTCATCGACGTTCCCTTGTATACAGATGTACACATGAAAGATATGATCAGTGCAATTTCCTGAATACTACTGGTTTCGAGGGCGAATCGATTATGGTATAGGGTGGAATATCTTTGACTGCTAGCACAGACCAGGTATTCATTGATAATGGAGCTTTGAATGCTGATAGGTATATAAGGAACATTCTTGAAAAGCATGTAGTGCCATCTGCCCCATACATTGCTGAAAATTTCAATTTTACGGACCATAATGCCAGACCTATCGTGCGCCCATCGTTCAAGAGTACCTTGAAGGGGTTGAAGTCTCTCGAATGGCCAGCAAAAATTCCAGATCTTAGTCCGATTGGGCAGGTTTGGGACAACCTCCCCGGAAGGCTGAACGAAGCCACAACGACCCCTGTTCATCATAATAATAATAGGGTGGAATATCTTTGACTGCTTGGATAGGCCTAGTAGTGGTTGATATATTCTTGAAGTGCATGCAGTTCCATTTGCCCCATTCATTGGTGAATATTTCATTTTCATGGACGATAACGCCAGACCCCATCGTGCGCGTATCATTCAGGAGTAACTTGAATAGGTTGATGTCTCTCGAGTGGAATGGCCTGCAAGAAGTCTAGATCTCAATTCGATTGAACAGGTTTGGGACAACCTCAATAGAAGGCTGATAAGTCTAGGAAATCATCCAGCTACTCTTAATGACTCCAACTCGGAGAAATCTGGGATAGATTAGATAAGAACATTTTAATTTCACTCATTTTCAGTATGAACCATCGTTGCCGAGATGTAATTAACGCAAGAGGTGGAAATACCAAGTATTAAATCACTTGTCAGTATTTCAGTATTTTGAAAATTGTTAATTTCTCCTCTTTCACATAAGATTCGTTGAAATCCTGAAATTTTCTCCCTTTTTATATGTGTTGTTTCATTAAAAATCTTTCAGAGAACATAAAAAATAAGTTATGAAGTCAATGTAGAGTTTACTTTCATTAAAATTGAGATTTTCAGAATAAATTTTTTTGCGCAGTGTAGTTAATGTCTTTCACACCAGAATGTACATTAACATTGCGAGAGTCTTCCAGGCTTATTGGCTGTAATATATTGGAATTATTCCACCTTCCGTTTTCCCACATCTGGGGTAGGCATTTTCAGAGAGTTCTTGGTCTGATATTGTAATTGCAATGCTGAATGATAATGACACCATGCGTAGAGACATATATTTTGTGATTCGGCCTACTCAATAATTCAAATTTCAAATACAAATTATATTTCCCATCATATTTGGACGAATCTCAGGGTGATGTATGATTCATATGATATATATCTGAAACTGAAAAAAAAGATTCTTTCCAAGCCATCCCAAACCATTGTTTCCACAATAAGAAACACAAGTTTATGTTATAGCTCAGCAAGGAAAGCTCTTGGAAGAAAACAAACTACGCTACTGAATTGCGATAACAAAAATGTTTTCATTTCAAAATCCTAGCTCAAACAGAAACGGAGATAATGGCCAAAGTTGAAATCGCTCAAAATTTGTGTCACTCATTTTCCTCTTTCCCTCACGGATGAAAATTTGAAGTTCAAGTATCACCACTTTTACCCACCCTGTACATACTTCGGAATTTGTTATGTGATACAATTATTGATTAGATGATAGGTTCGTATAGTTATATATAATTTTTTTCAAATACGAAATGCAATAACTAATTATTTTAATTTTTCATCAACCCAATAACAAATATGAAATTTGATTCTTGAATACATATATCACCCCCATTTTCAGAGGATGATCTTTCACGTTGAATTTTTGGTAATGACGCGAAGGCCAAAAAATGAAGATTTATTTGTATTTCAACAGCCGTACACAGTTGTCATGTTTTGAATAACTCAGAGTCTGTCCGAATGTATTGACTAATTTTCATTTCTTCGAACAATGAAATTATTGAGGTTGAAGTGTTCAATTAATAAATTTCGAGTATGTGATCTTCCTTCTTGTAAATTTTTTTTTTCGTTTGAGTCAGTTTCGATATTGTCAACGAACGAGATTAATTTTTTCCCCAATTTTGTTTGTAGTCTTGAAAAAAAAACAGAGGAAAGCCTCGATAGTTATAACTGTGACAATAGCATATTTCAGTGTTATTTGAAATATCTCTTCTCTTGTTCCTAATGTCAGTTCTCCTTTTTCATCACGCTCTACATACCTAAAAGTTTCCTCAACTCAATGCAGGTAATCATTTGAATGTCGCAGATATAGACCGTTCTGAACAAACAGAACATTTCACGTAACGCAGTGATTCTTGTTGCGAAAAAACGTTGGGTTCCACTTGAGGACCCCTCTAATCCCATAATAATAATCCTCGACACGAAATTCACGGTACGCAATTCGCAAATGCCTAATAACTTAGTGTCGCAATAACCAGAGCTGTACATGAAAAATGACGCCTAAATGTTTATGATTGAGCCGTTTTGTGTTTCTTGTCTTCTTTCATGGCCGAGAGCATATGCTTCCAGGAGGAGCATCCATCTTTCTTTGTTCTTAAATTGAAAGTATTCAAGCTTAACAATAATCATAATAATATATACAGGGTGTACCAAGTTCGACGGCCTATTAGGCCTTTCTGGAGAACTGGACCAATTTGAAATCTGAAAATTGGGATTATATTATTGTTTGACATTTTCTATCGATCTGAAATATTCTTGGAGCCTGAACTCTTTCAGTTATACAGGGAGTGAAAAAAAATTTCGGAATTTTTTTTTGTTTTTTCGTTTTGGAATTTGAAAGAGTATGCAATTCTGAATACATTCGTACTCAAATCGTTACATTCGTCGAGATACTTTCCAAAATATCGGGAAAAAACTGAAGAAAAAACAGACATAAGTGTATTCGGTATTATGTTTATTATTCCTAACCTAGATATGATAAGCACAAACCGTTTTCACAGTTTTGAAGGCGAAGACTGTGGACATATTGTATAATTTCAGAATTTTGAATAACCCGTCACAGGGTGTTCCAAATGGTGGTTCAAAAATAGGGATCAAAATTGGCTCATAACTTTCGTTTACCCAATTTGAAACCTTTTTTTTTATGATTACGTTGGATTCTGCGAAGAAAAATGATAATAATATTCCAACATGTTGATGCTCCTAAAATTACTAATTCAGGATTTTCTGTTTCTATTCATGAAATCTGTTCCACATCAACAATGATAAATGAATTCAGAAAGAAGGAAGTCACTAGTGAGTTATTTGAGTAATTTATCTTCTATGACCAAGGTCATTGTTGATATTAATTTGACGGTACGTACGACATGAAATCAGGAAATCCTGAATAACTCAAAAACTTTTAGTTTAAGAGGCATTCAATGTTGGAACATCATCCTCATTTTTCTTCGCACAATCCAACGCAATAATGAAAAAATGGGGTTCTAATTTGAAAAACGAAAGTTATGGGTCATTCTTGATCCTAATTTTTGAACCAACATTTGGAACACCTGTGATGGGTTTTTCAAAATTCTAAAAATGTACATTATTTTAACATTCTTCGCCTTCAGAAACGTGAAAACAATTTGTGCTTACGATATCTAGGTTAGGAATAAGAAACAGAATACCGAATACACTTATCTCTTTTTTTCCCGTTTTTTCTCGATATTTCGGAAAGTATTACGATGAATGCAACGATTTCAGTACGAATGTATTCAGAATTGCATACTCTATCGAATTCGAGAATAAAAAAAAAAACAAAAAATAAATTTTTGAAATTTTTTTTCCACTGCCTGTATAACTGAATGTGGTCAGACTCCAAGATAATTTTAGATCGGTAAATAATGTCAAACAATGATATAATTTCAATTTTCAGAATTCGAATAGGTCCAGTTCTTCAGGAACGCCTAATAGGCTGTCGAATTTGGTACACCATGTATAATTTATAATTTCGTTTTGGGAAAGTTGCTCTAAATTCTCTAGAGTATTTATAGCACAAAAGCGTGTCATCCGTGTAATATTCAACATACATCCACCGAATTCTTGTAAGCCGGTATTTATTGAAAGGGAAATATTAATATTACCTTGCATATATATTTTCGAATGTTTGCTCTATGCTGGGGAGAATGAGTGTAGATGGTCAAAATTATCAGATCATCACAAGTATGAAACAAGAAACTCTGAGACATTCTCTTTTTCGAAACATAGAACTCACATATTCGTCTGTAATCTCTCATACAGAAGTAAAATAGTATATTGTAAAACAAGTTGCAGAATGAGCTCCTATTCCAACACGAATGCGAAGTTTTCGAAAGCATGAGTGTTGGAATTGCCTTCTGCAACGAGTATTATACGATATTTTCTCTATTTCAGTAAAGTTTTGTGGAAAACTCTCGAAGTTCAAATGAAAATTCAGATTAGTGACTTTTGTATTGTATCTTGGCAGTTGGTGTCACTAACGAAATTTGACAGATTGCGGAATTTGAATTGATTTGATTCGAAAATTCAGTGGATCAGAGGTCAGTACTGACAACCACAAACCGAAAAATATAACTGAAAACAATGTTGTAATGAGTGTCATTACAGCACTACTTTTAGTACTGTAATGGACTCATTACGATACTGAAATAGAGAAAATTATTTAATCATCTCCTATGAAACAATTGAATCTCAAAACATTCAAGGAAGAAATCATGAAATTTCTATAAAAAAGGGTTTTACTATGTAAAAGAATATTTCTTTGACACCTTTTTTGCTTTGTTCCTAGTTGCTTAGTTTTATGTCTGACATGTCCTATACACTGTGTAGTGTCTCAATGGAATGAATAGATTATTATTATAAATTGCTTAAACTTTATAAGAATAATCATGAGTTACGACCTTATCCATCATAAGACCTCCAAATAGTCTTCTGGACTTATTGGTCATAGTCTATAAGAAATTATTTCACCTACATCTGCGTTAGGCATGTTCAAAGGATTCTTGGTTCAAATTTCAACTCGACTTCTGAGGACTGTATCTTTTGATGTTCGAACTGTCCTCTGTCATTTAGAGAGCTATTTTGCGTCTATCCGTTGGAGTAGGTTCAGCTAGTGCACATTTTTCTGTTTGATCGTATTGACAGAAACGTCCGTTCTTGAAACATAGATGAATGCAAAATAGTAATCATCATAATGAATACCATTCAGCTATGTTTCAAAAATGTTCTCGATGTGGCCTCCGTAAAGGCAAAGAATTTTCTTTTTCTTAAAAACGTCAGTTCTCCAATTTAGACTTTGCCAAAGTCGCAAGAAATTCTGTATATACCGGCAAAAACGGGTCGACTCTGTCTTTGGTGTTATTGCCCACTAAACTTCTTCTGCCCTAGGTATATCGATTAGGGAAAAATGTATGCAGCAAAATTAGAACCCTCACAACGAGTGTTCTGATCGTTCATAAAACAAAATGAATTGAATATTTGGGTGCCTATTGTTGAGATGGAATATGAAAGAAAAGGCCTTTAAAAACAAACCGAAATATTCAATTCACTGTAGAATTTGAAAAAGATGGTGCTCTTTCCTTTCTAGACGTCTAAGTTCCGAAAAAGGTTAATGAGAAACAAGGGTTTATGAAAAACCAACCCAAACCGACAGCAATCTATCTACTCAAGTTTCTAACCGAAGGACATCTACAGCATGTTAGTTTCATGAAACATATTTGAAAACGCATCGATCTTGGCAACAAATTTTTGAAGTTGAATGTTAATGCCCATGATAAGGTGCAAGAAATCTAATGACAGTCAAATTCGTTGCATCATTGAAGTGCTCTTCGGAAACAATGACGCGTTGATTTATCGGTAGAAGTGGCTGCAAAGGTATTTCAAATTCAATTCATTGCAGCGGTTGAGTTAGAAGTAGAGGATCGGAAACCAACAAAGGTAACTAATGCAAAGAGCATTTGAATAGACTCTCGAAGTGCTAGAACTTCGAGCTTAATAGGAATTTTTCGTTTTTTGGATGATATAGGTTTGCAAATGTATTCTCATCTTTTCCGTTAGAGTAGAAGATATATGATGTTTTGATGATTCAACTGAGGCTGAAGGAGGGTCGTGAGCTCAACCATACATCTGATTGAACTCATTCAATTTGTTCCAATAAAAAAAATGTTTCCTGTCGGGAACTTCGATGTATTGGAAACTCAATTGAAGAGATTCATTCATGGTTCTATGAAATAACGTCGAATAGCATTATGTTCCTGATACCACTAGATTCATTAGAAAAAATGAGGTTTTGTAAATGGGATGCAAATTCTGAATTAAAAATTTTAGTAGGTTGTTCATCAAAATAATGTCTTGAACCCCATAACTGTATGAGAATACCAAGTCGTAAAAATTAACAAAAATATGAAGTTTTCAACATGATTCATCGATGATCACGTCATGTTCTGCATACATACTGTTCTCTGGAGAAGGTGCATTTTTATACAGAATTTATTACCCTTTTTTTTTCATAAATTTGTCCTCTCCCTTAACAGAAAAAAATTATTAGTTCCTATTAAATGAATATATTGTTCAATTACATTACAATCATGCATGTTTTCATGTTCTGTTAGGTCTCAAACTGATTTCATCCTTCTTTTAGTTTTCCTCAGATATGAAAAACCTCAATGTTTTCTGTTTTGTACATTCCATTGTTAGGAAAAACAAAGAGAAAAACAGCAGAGACAAAACTGAACAATGAATTTCACCTTCTCAATCAGTTGAATTGTCAAGATATTCTGTAATGAGTACAGTAAAATAGCAGGGCTAAAATATGCTTGCAAATTCCAGACAATTTTTCTTGGTATGTGTATTATAATCTTGCCAACCTTCACACCATCATTTTTATGAGACATCATCTCCTCAATTGATTTGGTTGTTCTTGTAGAATTCCAATGTTTTGGAATAATTTGTTCCCCACATAAAATCAAATGATTGCATTGCAACACTTGCTTACCCTCTACATAAAATCTATGAGCATGTAAATATTAGAAAATTTCCTATATTTCAAAGAACGTTTAGTGAACAATTTGTCAGATAATCTGAAAATAATTCAAAATTGAATAGTGCTCAATTTAATATCTTAATATATAAAACTGAGTCCGCGATATTGTTGGCTACACCATTTATAACTCAAGATTGTATGAACTGTTTGTTATGAAAGTTTTTTCGTTGGCTTTTTCTATTATGAGATTAACATGAAATACGTCAAAAAAATGAAAATTTTCTGAAATGGAAAAAATTAGGAAATAATTTCCTTCTTGCGAATATTACCAGTAGATGTCGCTGAGGTTGGAAGCGTTCTCGTGTAAGTATTGTCTCAATATATAAAACTCAGTTCGCCATATTGTTGGTTACACCATTTATAACTCAAGATTCGATGAACTGTTTGTTATGAAAACTTTTTGTTGGATTCTTTTACGGTGGGGTAATATGCATTAAAACAAAAAATAATTTGACGAAATGAAAAAAAAAGGGAAATAATTCTCCTTCTTGCCAATAACGCCAATAGATGTCGCTGAGGTTGATAGCGTTTTCGTGTAAGTATTATATCTGATATGAATTCGGTGAACTACATTCAATAATAATATTTACGCACCTTTCTTTCTTCCTAACACTATGAACAATTTTATGACGAAAAAACATAAGGTACAACAATGAGACAATTTTCAAATAATAATATGGTACCGCTTGAATGAAGTGAAGTCTATTCATGTAAATAACAATGTACATACCTACCTATTTCAATGTAATTGAATTTTTTCGTATTTTTTGTACTTTAATTTTGTCTTATTTACCTTTCACTTGAAATAGTACCAGTTCTGTTGATACAACTTTATGAATCTCTGGGGCGAAACAAAGTTCGCCGGGCCAGCTAGTTTTACATGAAATATAACAAAAATCACAATATAACCTTATATTACACATACAATATAACCCACAGGATCCACAATAGAAGAAACAACTTCGATTATTGATAGTCAATTAACATTACAACTAAAAAATCGCATAAATACGAATAGAAAGCTGATCGGCGAATGCAGCGCCACCAACGGTAATTATTGTGACTAGTACTATGGGATTGTTGTGTTCTAGATGTAACATTTTTTCCGAAAATTCGTCTCTCACTCAGGAAATACCATCTCGAAGATCGTGAGAAGGAATAACGGACTGCGATCTATCAGATACGGCATCCAGCGAGATATAAATCATGGGAACAAAGCATAAATCCATAGACGCAAAAACGGAGCAGGAAGTTGGAAGTTTCAAACAGCGCGGTGCGGATCAAATGATAAACAATCGTATAGTCGCGACCGTACGTCTGAACTATATAGATACCGTCCTATGAAGTCTCTGGAAGACCATAGGGTAACACTCAAACAACATTGCTAGAGAGTTATCGAAACACAAATACAGGCCTAACTTTATTAAAGGATCCTGTAATAAAAGATCCCTTGAAGTTGGTTGGATATTTGACATATCGAAACGATTTATTTCTTGACAACTTTATTATGACATTTCCGTTATTTTGACAGTTGTTAGAAGCTGTTTAACCTAGAAATTGCGAGAACTGTCAAAATAAGGGATCTCTCATTTAAATACGGCTGTCCTTTATTTAAGTTGAGTACAGGAGGAACGTATTTTATTACAGGCCACCTTAAAATCTTTTGCGAATGCGCATGATTAAATGTCAAAATAAGGGAAACTTTATTCAAGTCAGGCCTCTATTTGCGTTTCGATAACTCTCTGCTATCTGGTGATAAGAAGTTACTTCTCGAAATACACTGTATTGTGAAAATCACAATTTTAATGAAATATAACTCTACCTTGACTTAATAACTTATTTTTATGTTCTTTCGGGAAGGTTTTGAATGAAACAAGACACATTAAATGGAAGAAAAATTCAGAATTTCAACGAATCTGATGTGAAAGAAGAGAAATTAACAATTTTCAAAAACCTAAAATGCTGATAAGTGATTTAATACATGGTATATCCACCCCTTGCGTTAATCGCAGCTCGGCAACGACGGTTCATACTCAATGAGTGATCTCAAAATGTTTGGATCTATTCCTTCCCAGATTTCTCCGAGTTGGATTCCTAAGTCTTTAAGAGTAGCTGGATGATTTTCTGAACTCCTCAGCGTTCTATTGAGGTTGTCTCAAACCTTCTCAATCTGATTGAGATCTGGACTTCTTGCTAGCCATTTCATTCGAGAGACTTCAACCTCTTCAAGGTACTCCTGAATAATGCGCTCACGATGAGGTCTGGCATTATCGTCCATAAAAATGAAATTTTCACCAATGTATGCGGCGAATGGCATGCTCTTCAAAAATGTTCCTTATATACTTATCAGCTTTTATTCATAGCTTCATTATCAACGACCACTAGGTCTGTGCGATCAGTCAAAGATAATCCACCCCATACCATAATCGATTCTCCCCCGAAACCAGTGGTATTCAGGAAATTGCACTGAGCATATCTTTCATGTGAACGTCTGTATACAAAGGATCGTCGATCACAATGGTAGAGTCCGAATTTAGACTCATCTGTGAAGAGAACTCTTTCCCAATCGGCTTCTTCCCAATGCATATGCTCTCTCGCAAAATCCAAACTCGCCCTTCGATGCGCTTGGGTGAGTGAGCTGGGCCTCTTGCCGCGACACGGGGCCTTAACCCTTAACTGGTATGGTGCTTTAAATTTACGTTCAGGGTATGGTAGGGTCCATTTTAACCATGTGTATTTTTTCTATCAAGTTCAGTTTTTTCTTCATCAAGAATTTCTCTCTGATAATCAAACTACACAGTGAAAAAGAATTTATTGGAATTCAAACAGATTGAATGACTGAATAATATTTTTTTCAGAAACTGCGGCAAAATACTAATTTATATCTTTGAGAAAAAACAACTACGAAAATGATGAATTTGAGCTCGAATATCGCTTTGGTATGAGTTCCTTAAAAACTATATGCTAGAAAAATATGAAAAAGCGAAACCAGGAAAATTCTAAAAAAACATGTTTTTCAGCCACTGCGGCAATATACTAATTTATATCTTTGAGAAAAAAAACTACGAAAATGATGAATTTTAGCACAAATAACGCTTCGGTATGAGTTCTCTGAAAAATATATGCTAGTGAAATATGAAAAAAACGAAACCAGGAAATTTCTAACAAACATGTTATAAATGGTATACCTCATTTCATTTTCATATCGATCACAATGTTGGAACAGTGTTTTAACCAAACATTGATTGTTGCAAACAATTTTTCACAATCAGCACATGCATTGAAATGTTTGTCATCGTTTTTTGTACATAACCAAACACCAAACTTCTTTTTGGAGTCGAACCAAATCTTCCGCAGATTCCACAAAATTTCTGACGTTAATGGTATGGCAGGGTCAAAATTGACCCCACGACCGCTGTCACGGTTTTATGAGAGAGGCTAACAAAAAAAAATTGTAGCGTATATTAGTCACATCAATATACTAGGAGAATAGCTAAAGGGGGGAGAAACCAGAATCACTCCGTATTTGGCTATGGTGCAAAATGATTCGAGTAGGGTCAATTTCGACCCTGCCATACCAGTTAAGGGTTAAATCATATTCTCTGAGGCGAGTTATTTTCTGAGTGCTAATTAGCACCAAATGGGTTTGCTCAAGCTGATTTCGAAGGAGGCGAGCGGTTACAAACCGTTGTCTCAACGAAGAAACTCTCAAGTAACGTTCTTGAATGACAGTTGTTACCCGTGGTCTACTCTGTCCTGGTCTTCGGACATTCATACCTGTCTCCCTGAATCGCTGCGACATTCTGGACACACTGGTATGGGAAACTCCAAACCTTTCTTCAATTCTTGTGTATGTCCACCCTTCTTCTCGCAAAACTACCGCTTGGGCACATTTCTCTTGGGTCAAATTGTGTGTTTCACGTTGCATAGTGATCGTGTTTAGAAAATCAAACGGAAGAAAAACTATTGATCACTACAATTGATCGAGAACAAGTGATTACAGAATGGAGCCAATGCATTCAAAATCTGATATCATCTTTTTTTATTTCGCTGGGTAAAAACATCTGTATTGAAGAAAAACGTTGAAAGTGGATTACTGTTTCCTGTGATTCACCACATTCACATTTAGGACTATCAACTGAATTCCACATGAAGAGCATGCTATTGTTACGACCATGACCTGTTCTTATTCGATTAAGAAGGGACCATATTCTCCTGGGAAGGTTAAAACCAGGAACTTCATTCGTTATTATTATTATCATTATTATTATAAATGAAACAGAGAAGAGGTCGTGGCTTATAAATCTTATACAAAGAAAAAAGAAATAACACTTCGGAGGATAATAAAACAGAAAAAAAAGAAACAAAAATTCAGGATAATAAACACATGAAACTACAATTTTTTTTTATTATATTATTTGAATTTTCTCGAATTACGCGAATCTAATTATCTGACGTCTCCTGTCGAGACTTGCCATTCCAACAGTACATTCCCCTATTTGTCATAGAAACGCAGATTTCGATTCTTCCATTTGTTCTATTAGACTCGGAGCTCATTCGAATTTAGAATACACGTTTGAATTTTTTCTTGTGTATGGTGATGATTATTTTATAATCATTTCTTCTCCCACCTCTTTGTACGAATTCTATGCGGTTACAGTGGCTGTAGCACTGAATTTCTGGGCTATGCACATGATGTCCCACCTTCTTATTTGTTGAAACCAGCTCCACCGGCAACAGGTGTCCTCTGCACTACTCGCGATTCATTTCCTAACTTGCATGCTTAGCAAACAGAGCAATAATTATCTCGTCACGAGCATGTAACGTGCTATTACTTTATGCCACAGATAAAACAAATTACTGAACGAGTCCGTAGTTTACCATAGTACTATTTATAACGATATAACCATAATAGTGTTGTCGCTAAATTACACGTTCAACAAGAGGTTTGCCGTTGGTTTTTAGCTCTTTAAACTGGACTATTAAACGGTGCGCTTATCTTTTGAGCTGCGCTCAGCCTTTTTTGCTGCGTGTTTTGCGTTCTTTATCCGTTGAAATGGAAGTAGGTTTAAGTATTTCTAGAGCTGCGGTTGCGATGCAGCATTAATGACGCGACATTGTTATTAAAGTGATGGAGCCGGTGCAGCGTTATCTCCTATTGGAAGATTAGGTATTTGAATCAATGAAAGTATAGGCAGATTCCTTAGTTCACCGCTAGAAGGCTTTTAAGTTAAAAGGATTGAAATTTTCTGATAGACACACTCGTTTTATTCAAACCCATAGCAGAAAACGTCAATAATTTAGATTATACGAGGTATTTTACTGGTAGTATAGGGTTATCAAGTTCAATAAGTCAATTCAATTAAGTGCAATATTACCACATTAGTCCAACTTTCTAATAGAAAAATCTGAATTTTTGGAACAAATTCAATTCCTTTCCAAATTCATTTCCCATACTCATCTATATTCCAGATAATAAGGTCCCCAGATTGAAGTCGCGTAAACCTTTTTGGTCAAATTTTCTGACTAATATGAATAGAAGCGACAAATAAATGTGGCAATCTGAATGGAATGTATCCAATTTTTTCAATAAAGATCTTATTTCTGATCCTTCCATCAGAGTTCCTGGTTTTGACCTTCCCAGGAGAATATGGTCTGTTCTAAATCGCATTAGAACAGGCCATGGACGTTGCAATAGCATGCTCTTCCGATGGAATTCGGTTGAGAGTCCTAGTTGTGAGTGTGGGGAAAATGAGGAGACTATAGAACATCTTATAAATAGTTGTCCCATTTATAAATTTCAAGATGGTTTCGAGGCTATACATAAAGTAACGAATGCATTTCTAAAATGGGTGGTTAATTTCAAAATTATTTGATTTATTCTGAATATTCGGTTTCTTTTCTGCTTTTTTCTTTTTTCATTTCAGATTAAAAATCGCGAGCCGTTTTGGGAAGAATCTATCGATGGATAACATGTAGATGATCTCACACTGATGTCTTTCAAGATTTTTCCTGATATTTAATATTTTATGTTATTTTTTTTACGGGGTGGCAGATTTTTTCGGCTGAGGTTTTTTTCCCTGGCTCTATAGTATCGTATGATACTTGTGATGATAGTATCGTATGATTCTATAGTATCATACGAAGAATGTTATGATACCCCGTTCTTTTTTTACCTCAGCTTAGGTACTTTTTGTTTCAACATTTATTGTATTATTTTAGCTCTCTATTTTCATAAGAATATATATATTTATGTATATATATATATATAAAAAAAAATCTGGAGTGCATGAAACTGTTTTAATCGTTATTTAAGACCTCTAATAAGAGTAGTTTGAGCTTTGCCCAAATTTCGTAGTGGAACGTATGTTATGACATTAAAAAATCTCGAATTCTTCGCACTACTTTAGATTTTTCTCGAATTGCTCTTAAACTAAGCACTTTGTCAAACACTTTGTATTATGCAAAAGTGTTGAGCATCGAATTCTGGTCTGAAAAGTTTTACGACATTATATTTTGAACAGGTAGTTTCGAAGAGATCATACGTCCAAATATGGCAAATTTTCACCCTGAAAAAACACATTATTTTACTCTGAAACGTGAAATACCTATAGAATTGTGATAGAATAAGTGGTTGACTATCATATTGGGATAAAAACGTAACCCCATTCCTCCAAACCACAACGTTGAATCGCGCAATAGCTCATCCTGCTGAGGATGCTGATCATTTCATCCTAGCTAGTTGAATTTGCTCAGCAGTCCCATGGGTTCGTTGATAATGTTGCGGAGGACACTGAGCTTTTTTTTTATTGCACTACCCTCTAGCATGACAGACAAACCGTTACTCAAAAGGTTCACTATATAGATTCACTTATCTTGGTAACCCCAATTTTCTCGAAAACGTCCGAATATTTTCTCAATCTGTAAAAGGCGTTTTGAACAAGTCATTATGAGATGCGCATAAAAATGTGTAGAATAAATAAAGACATACCTTTTTTATCATGACATTCGGAAAATAATTTCATTCTATTTTTTCGAATACAATTTTCATCCATTTCTAACTGCCAGCGATCTGCATCGTGTTTTATGTCAATTCTGTTTCATTTATTTTTTTCTGTATTATTTTACTATGCCTTTATTTGAAGACAGATTTGATTTTGTGCCTTGAATTCAAGAAGGCTAGCTTTCCAAACAAGCTGCCTCTTCAAATGAGATTAAATATGTGGATGCAGCAATATGGGGATCCATGTCACAATGCTGCCATTGTGAAGAGATATTGGGATCAGAAATTCTAAAAAAATGGACCCTTATATTCCGACTAGTCACTTATAATGATAAAGGGAATATATATAACTTATGTATTGATCATAATGGCTAGATGACCTAGATATGATTTTGTTTCGTAAAATGAATGAGGTTCTCCAACAAACTATTTCTCTTTCATTATATTCATCAAATGTCATATCTTATAACAATAAAATTTTTTTAATAACAAACGAAACATTTCGAATATGTTCTATTTAACGGCCACTATGATCCTTAGATAAGTTATATCAGTCCTCTGTTTCATTATAAGTTATTCTGGTCAGAATATAAGGGTCTACTTGGGCACATGTGTTTCTTATCTTTATTTCCAAATGGTCGAAGTTATTAGAATCAGTTTTGTATAACATATTTTTGAGGGTACCCCTCAGAAAGTAATCCATGAGCTTTAGTTATGACGATACCTGATGGGTCCATTGGTTCCTATCCATTTATTTTCGAATTCTTGATCTAAATATCTCTTCACAATGGCAGCGTTGTTACATGGGGCCCCATCTTACTGTAGCCACAAATTTCACCTTATTTGAAGAGGCACATTGACTAGAAAACTAGCCTTCTTGATTTCAAGGCACAAAATCATATATATGTCTCCAAATAAAGGCATACTACCACAAAACAGAAAAAAATGAATGGAATAGAATTGATATAAAACACGCTGCAGATCGCTGACGGTTAGAAATTAATAAAAATTGTATTCGAAAAAAAAATCAGAATGAAATCATTTTTCGAATAACATGATAAAAAGGTGTGCCCCTGGAGAAAACATTTTTGATAGCGCTGCGACGCCTGACGTCTTTATTTATTCCGCACATTTTTATGCGCTTCTCAAGTTGACATTGATTTGTTTGAAACGCCATTAACAGATTGAAAAAATATTCGGACGTTTTTGAGGAAATTGGGGTTACCAAGATAAGTGAATCACCCTGTACTATAACAGTTCTTGAGATAATACGATTTGTTTTATTTTACTACCAACAAATATAGGCTTTTTAATTTTTTTTGTCCAGTTGAAAGGATGTGAAATTATACTTAGCCCTTAACCACCGTAGTGCCAAAACAGTAGCACTTTCACCGTGGTGCGGTCTGTGAGACCGCGCGTCCAAACACAATCATAAAATATATTAAACGCTGATATTTTTATCGAAATAATTGTTTTAAATCAAGATCTGCTTTCTAACAAAAGAATGAGCTATTTCGTTTCTCTTTATTCAAATTCAAAATTGTACAATGAGAGGGAAATATGTCGAAACTTGAATTTCAGTTCATGTTCTCACGACCACCAAATATTATACAATAAATGGAAAACGCATCTATAAAATATGAAAATAATATGTATCCCCAAAAATATAAATATCAAGGATAACAATGACAGAAAATCATTCATTTAATCCGGAAAAAACACGAAAATTGCAAGCAGTGAAAATATCGAATATTACACCTACAATTTTTACAAATTTTACTAGTTCATTCCAAACAAGCCGACTTATGACAAATTATGCAAAGATATAATATCTTTCTTTTAATTCTGGGTGGGCAAGTGTGACATGTTTTTTTTTTCCAAGTTTTTCCCATGACTTCATCTTATTCCAAGACAGGAATGGATCACACCGCTTATTTCAAGAATCCGGAAAAAATCACCATCGGCCATTTCTGAGGACGAATGCTGGTAGAATATTACGCATACTTTCCATCGAAAGCATTAACTCTTTTTTTGGTCGAATTGTAAAATACAATAATTTCAGGTGTGGAATATGGAACGTATTTAATTCATTATTTACGTTTCAAACGTTACGAATGAATTCCAAATTCCAAAAATTGTTCTCCGAATATAGGGAGAACGGTATTCGAATACAGACACTAACACCGTAGTGCGGTCTCACAGACCGCTGCGGAACTTCAAATAAATTTTTCTTGCAAACCGTTACTACCAGAATTGTCTCATTGCAAACATTGATGGAGGATGCGAAGGTAAGAAAGCGATAGTGCGATAAAATTTAAGTGTGTATAAGTTAGAGCGATTCAAATTTCTGCCGCGGCCTCACAGACCGCACTACGGTGGTTAAAGGTAAGGGTATGGCCACGACAGCGTGGAGTCAAGTGGTAGCCTCCAATCTCCCTGACCCAAATCGATTACCTCCAAGTCGTCTTAACGATGTTCCCGGAGTTAAATCTTGATCTTCATCGCATGCATGCGACCGTCGACGCTCCATATTCCAGCCACTTCGATTTTTTCTGATTATACCTTCCAGACTAGCCGATGATTTTAGGTTCTCGTCTTGAGTCGAACCTAATGACAAGGCGGACTCCGCTGACTTGTAGACATTCCAAAATGATTAATTGAAAAACGCTGCGAGGAAATTCCACTGCGGTCGTAACGAGACTGCCTAGGGCAGTAGTAACTCTAGAATTCCTCGGAATCTGTGGATTTTTCCGCTTTTTATACAATTTTTAGGTAGGCGGGAATTGGTGTGGGCTGAAATGAACAAAAAATTTGGATTAATCGACATCTCGTTTTCACTACTCAATTCATAACACACCCAGTGGCGTAGCGCAAATTTCGGAGGCCCCCACACAAGGTTTTAGTCGGGGGCCCCCTCCATAACTCTACGTTATTTCTGATAAGTTTCCCCTGACGTTTTTTAAAGAAAAATATTCGAGAAAATGTGATGAAAATTCATATATAGCTATTATATATATATTGAATAACAGAAAAATCTAAACAAAATAACATAAATTCTGATATAAAAATAACTAGAGAGAAATCAATGTGATGAAAAAGTTGAGCATTAATCTTTTCTAATTTTTTTTGTTCAAACTTATCTATCAACTTGTCGATTTCCAAGCTTCAGACTACTTCTTGTTCAAAGCTGTAGTAGGCTCAAAAGTCTGATAGACGTGTTTGCGCCCAATAAAACGATGTCCAAAGAGAGTCCCGAAAAGCTTGACGGTATATTAAGAAACTATTAAAAAAGGGTAGCACAGAGAGTAATTGAGTGATAATTCGAATGGAGTTATTGAGAACCTAATATGTTTTTTTAAACCATTTAGGAATATTTTTCGGGAGTAATAATGATTGTATATCCATTGTTAGAGTTTTTTTCATTACATCCCAGAAAAATTTAGATAATCGGCAAGTTGAACAGAATGAAATTATTGGGGCCCCATTTGATGCTTTACCTTTGACTTGGAGGCCTCTTTAGTGTCGGGGCCCTCTGATACGCTACTGTGCTGAATAATTTATTGTGACTCAGGCAATGGCTTATTAAAATATCAAAAAAACCTTTCATCGCGTAGAAAATGCATTTTCTTTTTCTCTCTGGAGTTTTCTTCTGCAAGCTCCACTCAAATATTTTCTTTCCGAACTGACATTTTTTCTTATTTCTGAAAAATATTATGATATTCGAACTGCCGTCTCTAATTGGCGCATTCAATTAATTTTTTTTTAATACTAAAAATTTAAAAAATACGAGAGTACTGAGTATTGAAGAGGTACTGCATATTTTGAGTTGCCTAAACGGACGTTTTTGAGGCACATTCATTCTTTTGTCTGGTGATTCCTGAAAACCATTACCATAATTCCAAAATCGACGGCTGCCTATGAATTAAATGCTTTCCTGAAATCATCAACATTATATTATTTGGCTTGATAATGAAGCTTTCATTTCGGTTGATTGCATTTGCAAAATTACCAATTGATATTTGCAGCCTACAAAAATGCAAGAACACCTGCACCACAGAAACTGTTGAAAATAATTTTTTGTACCTGCAAAAAAAAAGCAAGGCGTTATGCACCTGCAGAAAACTTGGTCTTTTTTGTAACGCTACATGTGGGGAATGTGCAAGTGTTAACTGCCAAAACAGTTGTCCAATCCTTGACAAAGATAAAGAAATAAAATTGACAGTGGCGACAGCCACTCAGAATCAGATAAATTTTCGACAAGAAAAAAGTACTAATTTATCGTGAATGAAATGATGAATAAATGGAATGTTCGAATGATATTTTCATTTGGTTATTTTGAACAGATAGGGGTTGAGAAATAATAACAACATTGATTCAAAATACTGTTTTTAAATTGATTGAAATTAATTAATTATATTAATAAGGACCCATTTTTACACATTTTATGCTGAAAGGGGGTGGTTTTCGGTCTTGAAGTATATGAAGACCTTCGTCTGAGGTACTTTAATTTACAAGAGACCAAGTTTCTTTTGATTTTGGGATAAAAGGGTTGTTTCAACCCCCCAAATATAATAAATATATATTCTTATGAAAAAGAGAGCTAAAATAAAACAATAAATGTTTAAACAAAAAGTACCTAAGCTGAGGTAAAAAAAGAACGGGGTATCATAACATTCTTCTTATGATACTATAGAATCATACGATACTATCATCACTAGGATCATACGATACTATACAGCCAGGGGAAAAAACCTCAGCCGAAAAAACCTGTCTCTCCGTGAAAAAAATAACATAAAATATTAAATATCAGGAAAATCTTGAAAGACATCAGTGTGATCATCTTCATGTTATCCGTCGATGGGCTCGGATAAACAGATTCTTCCTAAAACGACTCGCAATTCTTAATCTGACATGAAAAAAGACAAAAGCAGAAGAGAAACCGATTATTCAGAATAAATCAAACGCATTTTAGAAATGCATTTGCTACTTTAAAAAACATCAACATTCTGATTTCTTGGCGAAATAATGTTGGGAGATCTATAAATATTTATGGCAGAAATGTCACAAAATTTGAAAGAAATGAAAAAAAACTTCATCAATTTCCCCTTTCCGAATCTGTCGAAAATGACGAACTGATGATTTTTCAACATAACAAGCTAAACTTGTAAAAAATCAATAAATACATAACCTTTCAACTGTCCTCTTTAACGAGGATTTTTTTCTGTTGCCGGGTGGGTTTCTTACAGAAGAATCACTTCGATACCATTTTCATCAGCTAATTTGAAGACGTAATCACACTTGTCCTTCGAAATTCCTTCGATATTCAAATTCAAAATCCACAAATTCCTGCTCTCTTATAATAAGCATAAATCATAGGGAAGAAGTAGGAAGCAAGTATAGCTCATGTCTAAAATTTCATCAAATCGGAGCATCTTGATTGAATTCAGATAATGCCTAATTTTCGCCTTCATTGACTGGATAAACTGTACCATAATGGTTTATTATAAAATTAAAGCTGCTCTTTTATTTATCGACTGCGGCAGTGCGAAGTCTGCCAGGTCACCTAGTTCTTGATATATTCTCGTTTGTTTACTGAAAAATTTAAAGCAAGAGTAAGAAAAATAATTCGTAAGCATTCTTATTTGAATTTGGTTCGAAAACATCTCAGAAATCCTCATGACAGATATAACGAAAATTGTACTATCCGAACTGAAGTAATTTCCAAAAGTATTATGATACATTGTTTGAATTTGGGTCTTTTCTTCCATTCACCTGTTTTGTATCTGCCCATTTTGTCAATGTGCTTTATTATCATTTCCTTCATAGATTTTTCTTGTTCTGCAATAATTCGATTGATTAAATATGTTGTGAATGTGTGAAATTTTTGTCGGAGTATATTTTGCATTTGTTTCTTCGAAATTCTCTGGTTGTTGTCAATGCATTCGTGTAGACACTCGTTTCCGAAGCAGTGGCGTAGCGAGCTTAATTCGCGCCCGGGGCACAAAACCTTTTTAGCGCCCCCCTTCTAAATTCATAATGGCATATAATATTATATGTGAAATACACTCGCAAATATATATATATATATATATATATATATTCTTTTGAATAAGAGAGCTAAAATAATACAATAAATGTTGAAACAAAAAGAACCTGAGCTGAGGTAAAAAAAGAACGGGGGGTACCACAACATTCTTCGCATGATACTATAGTATCATACGATACTTTCATCACCAGTATCATACGATACTATAGAGCCAGGGGAAAAAAACCTCAGCCGAAAAAACCTGTCTCCCCGTTAAAAAAAATAAAATAAAATTGTTGTATCTGAATATTCTATATAAAAGGACATCACGATCAGCGGGACGGCTCTTCGGAGGAAGGATTTCCAAACACAAACTCCAACCTGAAAAAAAAAAGCCAGAACAGCAAGAGAATTCAATTTATGCTTCATCAAATTGATCTGAAATTTTCAACCCATTGCAAAAATTAGTTTGATATATTGTGTATGGCTCTAATGCCATCTTGGAATTTATAAATCGAACAATTATTAATTAGGTGTTCAACTGTTTCCTCTGATTCAACACATTCACAATTAGGAGTATCAACCGAATTCCACTTGAAAAGCATGCTGTTGGTATGACCATGACCTGTTCTTATTCGATTAAGAAAGGACCATATTCTCCTGAGAAGGTTAAAACCAGGAACTTTATTCGATGGATCAGATATTAGATCTTTATTAGATAAAGAACATAAATCCCATTCGGATTTCCAGATTTCGTTGTAGCTGAAGTTCGAATTCAGGAAGTTATTCGACCAAATAGGTTTACGAGATTTCAGTCTTGGAATTCTATTTTCTGGAACGTAAGAAAGTATCGGAAAAGAATCCGGAAATGAATTGAATTTATTCCAAGAATTCCAAGTTGCAGACTGTCTTCGAATATGGGGAGGAACTATATTCGATAGCACTGGTAGCCATTGGATAGGTGTAGATCGGATGGTTCCAGTAATTATTCTCATTGAAAAATTGAGCTGTGCATCGATTTTCTGAACATGAACACTATTGAGCCAAACAGGGCAACAATATTCAGCGGTGGAAAAAAGCAGGGCAAGGGCTGCTGTGCGAAGTGTAGTCGGGTCAGCACCCCATGACGTACCAGCAAGTTTCTGTAGAATGTTATTTCTCGTTTTTAGTTTCATTCGTAAGTCATCCAAATGTGCTTTGTAATTCAGAGAGGAATCTAATTTAACACCTAAGTATTTGGGGGTAAAATTATGTTTCAAAGGAAAGTTCCCGAAAAGGACATTTAATTTTCTGAATTTTTGATGGTTATTCAAATGAAATAACGAAATGAAGTAAGATAAATAAAGTTTTGGACAAAAAAAGGAGTAAAAAAACAAGAATAGATTTTGAAATGTATATACGATCATCTAGAATTACTTCAAGATATACTTCATTCATTCATTCGTTATTCGTTTTATATACTCATGAAGAAATATTGATAGAAACGCAGTTTTAAAACTTTAAAAATTATCTTCAAGGAGATAATTTCAATAATAATAAGAATATACAGGTAGTACATATTAATATAACTCATTACCATCTATAAATTTTTCTTACTTTTGATTAATCAAATTCATCTTTTCAAAATTTTCTTTTTCCACACTTAAAAATGCCAAGTCACTTAGCTTATAAAATTCAGAAAGTACAAAGCAGATCAAGATTTAATTTCTTTTCTATTGCGGAGTTACATTTTGCTATTACCAAATTCGTTGAAGAATTCTATTTCGTTGAAACAATATTATATAAAATTCACCCAAATTTTACGATTTTCTTCAAGGTTGTTGTCAATTTTATCCTTGTTATATAATTTTCAATCAGTGTCACTTAATCGTGAACATATTTCTGATTGAAATTTCCATTTCGGCAGAAAAACCAACATTTCTAACTAATTTACTGGATATTTTGCTGCGTCTTATCACTCGTTGTATCAATATCTCAGTTTTCACACTTCACTGATTGACTTCTTTACAGAGCTTGTCCCGAATTTCGGCTAGTTCAGTCGCTAATGATTCAAGATCATGAAACGTTTATCTAAAATTCAATCCAGATCCAGGACCTAGTAATCTGAGCTGTATACGATCGATACTCCTTAAGATTTCAAATCAGAAATGAACTCAAATTATGAATTTTAAAGGTAAGTCTATTTTATAATGGAATTGTAAATTCACTTCTGTTGTCACTTGTAGTGTTATCTTCTGCCAGTTTTTCTAATAGTTCTACTATATTCCCTAGCTCATCGACAATGTCCGTAACCGCTTATATTCTGGCGCCCCATTGTGTTTCAGATTCACGTTTGACAGTTTTTTTCACAGCAATTTTTGATTTTTCGATCGTGACGAAAACAAACATATGTTTTCAATTATTCCAAAGTATGTCACAACGATTGATTCTTGTTTAGCTGCAATAACTCCCACTTATATTTTTTTTGTTTTGCTAACCATTTGGCGCCCCTGAATGAGTAGCGCCCGGGGCATGATGCCCCCCCTTGCCCCCCCCCTCGCTACGCCACTGTTCCGAAGCCTACTCTGCCTCTGGTATCGTACGGCGTGCTCCCTAGCAAGCCACCGAGTGGTCATGCGGAAGTGTTCATATCCATTTCGAAAGGTTGCAAAGCATTCAAAAGGAACAAGCCTCAATATTCCACAATATCTTCAATTTTATCACGCTTTGCTGATTCACTGCTTTGTGTGCCCTCTCGAGTACCTCGTGCAGAATGGCGAGAAAATATTGACCGTCATCAATGGAGCTTGACTTCAACCTGCCGTGTTCTGAATGGGATACAGAAGATATATCAAATTAATTGACAGTTTTATGTGATGAATGTAATTTGGCTGTGCAGGAGGTGAAATACGATCAAGGATTGAAATGAAGACCTCCAGGTTTCCTGCTATCGAAGCAAACATTCAACAGGCGACACACCCCAAACGGAATGTTCTTATTTGCACTATCTGTTATATACTTGAGTAACTTCGGCATGCAATGAAATTTTCCTCATTGTTTACATCATCCAGGATGCCAAATGACTGTAAGAGGATATCATCTTTCGAATCAGTACTACTCTATACCTACATTTTTTGTGGACTTCGCTGATGGATTCAAATTGCCCTATCATGCTTTGTATTTGTAGGCAATACTGTAGCTATTCATAAGCTTAAGGAAGAATTACGATTCTCGATGCTTCCCATGCATTTGTACTTTACAGCTAATTGGAAACATATCCAAAGGTATATTGTGGGTTATGTTGAATAGTTTGTTTCTGTCACGAAATATAAAATACTTTGATATACTCGACTACTTTTGTGTTTCATTCTTGCACTTCGGTTGTAAATTTCTCTTTTTCATTCAACATTTATTGTATTATTTTAGCTCTCTATTTTCATAAGAATATATATATATATACTAGACTGTTTCAAAAAATCGACATTTTTTGTTTTCACGAAACCCCCCCTAATTATCTTCAGGGTATCGAAAAGAGACCTCTGTGAAAATATCAGCTTCAAATAATAATATTTAGAGGTCGCTCATCAATTATTTCTATTTTCCCTACTAATAGCAGGGAAAAAATTTCTTTTTTCAATAAAAAATTCCTAGAGCAGAAACCAATGGACGGATTTCATTGTGTGGTACATTTTCGTATAGACAATCAGATACTCTACAAATATGTCTCTTACGATATTTCAATAAAACGGCCGCTTCAAAAGTTATTCGTTTCGATGCTAATATTGAGGTATTTTTGAAGAAAAAAATTTTTCAAAAAAATCGATTCTGTTTGTTTTCAGGAAAATCTATTTCTAATTATCTTCAGGGTATCGAAAAAAGGCGTCTGTAAAGATATTAGCTTTGAATATTGATATTTAGAGGTCGCTCAGCGATGATTTCTATTTCCGCTGTTGGTAGAAGGAAAATATTTTCTTTTTTCAATGAAAAATTTTCTCTTCACGAATCAATTTACGGAATCCACTGTGTAATACATTATCGTGCAGGGAACTATGTGCTCTACGAAAATGTCTCATACGATATTCCGATAAAACCGCTCGTTCAAAAGTTATTCGAACTTTTTCTTCAAAAATACCTCTATATTAATACCTTATATTGAGGTATTTTCGAAAAAAAGTTCAAATAACTTTTGAACGAGTTATTTCATCGAGATATCGTATGGAACATTTTCGTAGAGTATCAAGTTCTCTACACCAAAATGTATCATACAGTGGAATCCATCTATTGGATCGTGAACAAAAAATTTTTAATTGAAAAAAGAATTTTTTTTCCTACCATCAGCAGCGAAAATAGAAACCATCGATGAGCGACCTCTGAATATTAATATTCAAAGCTAATATTTTCACAGACGCTTTTTGTCGATGCCCTGAAGATGATTAGAAGGCGGGTTGCGTGTGAAAACAACTAAAGTCGATTTTTTTGAATAATTTTTTTCTTCAAAAATACCTCAATATTAGCATCGAATCGAATAACTTTAGAAGAGGCCATTTTATGGAAATATCGTAGGGGACATATTTGTAGTGTATCTGATTGCCTACACGAAAATGTATCTTACAAAGAAATCCGCCAATTGGTTTGTGTTCTAGGAATTTTTTATTGAAAAAAGAATTTTGCCCCTGCTATTAGTAGGCAAAATAAGAATAATTGATGAGCGACCTCTAAACGTAATTATTTGGAGCTGATATTTTCACAGAGGTCTTTTTTCGATACCCTGAAGATAATTAGGAGGGGGTTTCTTGAAAACCAAAAAAGTCGATTTTTTTGAATCAGTCTAATATATATATATATATATATTGAACGAACACAACTATAAAATCAACGGATTCAATACTCACGATCAGAAATTATAGAGAAATAAATTCTATTCTCCATTTCAGTATCGTGATTAGTTCATTAAAGTACTAACAGTAGTGCTGTAACGGAACTCAATACAGCATTGTATATTTTTCGATCCACTGAATTTTCGAATCAAATCATTTCAAATTCCGCAATCTGTCAGATTTCGTTAGTGACACCAAATGTCAAGATACAATAAAGTCACTAGTCTGAATTTTTATTTGAAATTGGAGGGTTTTCCAATAAGAAACCTTATTGAAACAGATAAAATATCGTCTAAGAAGGCAACTCGAACATTCATGCTTTCGGAATTTTTTTTTTTAATTTCGCATTCGCATGCGAATAGGAGTTCTTTCTGCAACATGTTTTAGAATATACTATTCTATGATCTCATCAGAAAGTTGTTCAAAATTGAGAGTTCTAATACCAGAGGAAAACTTCCAGAATTTCATTATTTACGAATCTGTAAGTCATACAACCAGATCAATTATTCGCTACAGATTCGTAGCTTACAGAGAAAAAGCAGAATACCGCTATGAATCTTTTAATGAAGTTCCTGTTTTTTCATGGAGTCATCAACACCGTACGCTCACAAACCTTTGAAATATTTATTTGTTTCTCATTTGTGAAGGTCAGTTTCTAAAAACACAATATTAATCAAGAAAATTTATTTTATCAAGTCACTGACTTGTAAAACTGACAGTTAATTTGCAAAATTTTTACAAGTCAGTGATATTATTAACATTAGAAAATTTTGTGTTATCGTCATATATGTTGAAAATCACGGTACAATTGTTATTTCCAGTAACACAGATCTTTGATGATGAAAGAGTTGATACTGATTTACTGATGATGATTAACCATCTGTTGACTCAGCAACTGCTCAACTCGGGGAACATTTCAACATTTGAAGAACATTTGTACTCTCCTTACTACCAAATAATTTACTAGACATTTCGATTTTTTTTGTTGATAGAATCATCGACATAACTCATCGCAATTTCGATGCTCTTCCACCCTCCTGTATGCTTGAGTGCTAAAATATCTCCACCCGAATCCGCAACCATAGTGGCTCCAGTTCTGCGAAAAGAGTGGCCGGTGTATAACTCTGGGTCTTGAAAACCTAAATATTTCGCTATTTGCTTTGGGACACCACCAATAATGGGCTGGCCAGCATTAAGGGACTTTCATGTCATTATGTCAAAATAAATCTTAGGCTTTCTGTTCCAGGAGGCCAAGAAGAATTACATATTTTCTGTATAAATTCCAAAGATTGTCACAATTTTCGCCAGCAACTACTTCTCGTCAGGAGCATGTAGAAGAAATTGTTTAGCCTCTTCTTTAGTTGATACCTTGGTTTTTTTTTGCGTATAACGCAGGTAATAAACTTGATGCAACACTGCTGGCTGCCTCAATAATTTCTTTTGGTACATTCATTTTCGCTTTCACCAAAACAAATGTAAAGAAAAATGAACACACATGTTCATGGCAACGCTTCCATAGCTGACGACATTCGCGACAATATATTGAGATTTTTTTGGAATTTATCTTACCTTTTTACAAATGAGAAACAAATGAACTTCAAAACAATACACGCAAGGTAACGGGTTCTACTGGATCAAAGAGGTAACTGACTCGCCTGTTTCGTCAGGTATATCCTCCATTGGTTAGTAAAAACTCTCTTACCTTGCTAGTAATGTTATACTATAGCAATCGATATATCGAGAGTGAAACAAGAAGAAAAATGTCTCCTAAATTAAGATAATAATCCAAAATCAACTCAGATGTTACAATACAAAAGCCCTTTTTAATTCAGCTCACTTTCCATTAAAAAACCTTTTCTCGATGAAAGTAATTATCCTCACATAATATTAATTTATTAGATTTCAATGAAAATTAAAACCCCTCAAATCCAAGAGTCATTCATGATAAACCTATTCAAAATTGTATTTGAATATTCAACATTGATGAAAAATACTTCAATGATCATGAGAACCATCTGAACTCAAAAGGTATTCGAACTGAAATTCCATTCAACACCGATATTAAAGAAGCGTGGAAGTCGTATTGATGAATATCACCAATAAAAAGACTCATTCCAGTAATCCGCCACTGATTTGAGTAAACCGTTTCCTTTCTTGATGAAATCGAATGTTTTTATTATAGCTTTATTTCCAGGGGGAGATTCCTCCTCATCATAATATTCTCCGAATAATTCATCCCCGTCCAGCCAATTCTTCAGTAATTCCCCACCAGTTTTTGGATCTCTGGTGACGACCAATGCTACCAAGCTACATTTATCGAAAATTTTCTGAACCACACATTTTATGTTGGTATTTCGGCAAAGCCTTATGGTGCACCTTTTTTTCCCTTCGTCAATCAGAAAGGAGATTACGCCTTTAGTTTTTACCAACACCCTTTCAAGGCTCCTCTTGTTAGTTTTCTTCAAATCCCCTATTTCAAGGAGATGCACTGTATTCCCTTGTTGTTTCTGGATCTTAGATCTACTTCTCGTACTGTACGCAGGGGGCGCTGATGATCGTAATAGGTCCACGAGTTCTTCAGCTCTCCTACTCAGGTCATTCGCCTGGTTTCTTTTCTTCAAAGATAACGACTCGAGAGCTTCATATACGCCAAATGTTGATAAAATGGTGCTATGATTTTCGTGGTTCGATATCAAGTTTTGTAGGATATCCAAGGATAAGGTCACAATCGTTTCATTTTGTTCTTCCAGTAATGTTGCTGGATACAGTAGCGGGATTTTATCTTGTAGAAGAGCTGGGTGCGTTTTGGGAGATTCGCTAAGTGACTTGTATGTTTTCAGTGTAACTATGCACTCTTGAAAAGCTTTGTCCTGAGGATCGGTATTTTTCTGACAAGCCATTCTTATGATACTAACGTCAATTCGACATTTCTATCTGAGAGTGACTCACAGAATTTCTGATTTTCATTTTCAAATTCAGTTCATCGATATTCATACCGGAGGGATCAGCTTTCGTTTATTCTATGCACATTTCCATAAGAGAATCTTATTGTGTTTTTCATTTATTGCAGGATTTAATTCTTCCTCAAATTATTGGCTTACACTAAGAAATCTCTGTTATTTACTTCAAAACAAGCTGAATTTAATAAAAAAAAAGCATAATTTTTATGGACTCTTGGGGTTGAAATAATTCCATGGTTGATTCAATATGTTCAGTTCCCAATTTTATGAACGAAAAAACATTTTTTGTGACAATACCTTCCGATTTTGCCCATGAATATAATTGTTTTCAAACTCATTGATTGAATCAAAGAAGAAAAAGCAATAAAAAAAACAAATATACTCTGTAGAAAATGAAGTTCGATTTTAAATATTATATTTTGAATGTCGAGAGGAGAGTCACGCTTATGGCCATAATCTGTCAAGCTTATGTAGTAGATTCAAGATAAGGAAATAATACACATTTATGGAATGATGTCATGAAAATTGATTCACTCGAGATATCAACTTAAAATACTTAACATTCAGGAAGCCAATTTCTAATATTGTTTCGAGTTTCAAACGCAAGTCATCTAAATGGGCGTTAAAATTTAGAGAGGAATCAAATTTGATTCCCAGGTATCTAGGATTGAAATTATGTTTCAATGGGTAACCGGAAGTTACAGTCAATTTTCTATATTCTCATGATTATTCAAATGAAAACACGAAACCTCGGTTTTATCTTCATTCCGAAACAAACGCCATAAAAAAAAATAATTTTGCATTATATCCAAATCTGTGGGACATTTTGTTCATTTTGTTCGAAAATTAGAAAAATGAAAAGTTAGATCAATTGCATCAGCATGAATGAACTTTTTTGAAGAAGTAGTTGGAATATCAGCCAGATATAAATTGAATAGGAAAGGTGCTAGGAGTGAACCTTGTGGATTATTCAAAGTTTCGAAATTATTTCTATTGTTTTATCGACAAAAACTTGGAACCTTCTGTTGGATAACAAATTTTCCAAAACTCTAACCATTTTTCTATATTTTAAATTATTATAGGGTTTATAATTCAATCCATCTTTCCATACTGTATCATATGCTTCCGATAAATTCACAAATGCTGTCTCTGTTTTAATGTTTTTTTGAACCCTGATTCAATAAATGTGGGGAGGCTAAGAACCTAATCGCAGCAATTCCTATTTTTCCTGAAACCGCCCTGACAATTCTGTTATGATTCTTCAATAATTGATTCTATTCTAAATAGAACCAATCTCTCTAAAAATTTTGAAAGGTTACTCAATAAACTAATAGGACTATCATTGCTCGGATCAGAAATTTTTTTTCACATTTCGAAATTGATGCAATTTTAGCTTGGCGAAATTCTGTCAGAAAATTGCCGGAATTCAATATATTATTATGAAAAGGTAATAACCATGATAGGGATTTTTGTTTTGATGTTAAATGAATTATGGATAAATTCCATCAAAACCGGTTACTTTTCTAGATTTTGTATATTTGATCGCTTAAATTATTTCATCCATATTGAATGGGTTAGAAATATCATTCAGGGTATGTTTTTATGTCCTTAATTTATAAAATTTCAACTTCATATCTTTGATTTGGGATTTCGATACTTTGGAATTTTTACAGAATTAGAGACATTAACGAGACGACAAGCAATCAGTTTGGGGTTAATTTTCGAGAATGATGATATCTCGAGAAGAGCAGTTTTACCTATTTTGTAAATGAATTCTTCCACAAGTGTGTCGAGATATAGAAGTTCAAGTGAGAAACACACTTTGTTCTTGTTTCAGGTATTTTTTTCTGAAGTCGATCAATTTCGTTTCTACAAAACCATCTAGATTTCATGATGTAGAAGATTAAGAATGTGCAACATACCGTCGATTGAAGTAAGCGTAAAAATATCAATGTTCTTTCTAATCATGCAGAGCAGAATGAATTTCAACATAAGAATTTTACTCTGAGTAAATTTTACCTTAGTGGAGAGAATTGGAAAGAATTTTCTTGGTGGCGTGGGTTTTTACGATTTTTTTAATTTGAAGGAAGTGCAGGAAACGGAGAAAGGAAAGCGGAAAACTAGTCAAAATAGAGAATTGTCAAATGTCTGGCAGGAATATAGGAATTTTTAAGTCAAATGGAAGGGGGTATGAGTCTAAAAATATTCTTGCATGTGTTAAAATCTTGTGTTGTATTTAAAAGATGTTCATCATTCTTTCTCTTCATTATCTTGTGTTGTTGTTCAAGTAATGTCATTTTGAAATAGTTATTTCCGGTGTGTAAAATTTTTAGGTTTCCAAGGTTGTTTTATGATAAATATTTATGAGATATTCTCTAAGAGCTGAATGAGGTCTATAATTGTTCTGTGAATCTTTTTTTCATGTTGCGAATAGTCATGCCCATTTAGAAGGATTCGCAATCTTAACATGTCTTATATATTCCGCTAATGTTCTCTTTATCGGTTCTAATTTTACTGTCAATGAGCATGTTTTCTAGGGTTTTGTGTCGTTTGTTAGATAGGTTGAAGTTATATGTTCTAAGAGTAGCCGATAGTTTTTGATTTGAATTTAAATAAAATATTGTGGAAATAAATTGGTTCTCAGTTATAATATGTGGGTGAATTTTGTCAATGATTAATTCTCGTTTCATAGATTTTGAAAGGTTGTCTAAGAATTCCTTATTGCATTGATTGTTCTTTCCAATTTTGTATATGGTTTTCATTCTTTGTTATAATCTTCTTTGGACAAGGGAATTTCAAGAAGTCTTCTGAATAAAAACTAAATGCTGCTTGCTTTGAAGGAGTTGAATGGTAGGAATAGTAAGGGATGAAAGAATTAGTGGGTTTTCTGTAAACGTTAAAAGAAGAGTTGTTGTCCTCTTTTCAAAGTTCCAGCTTCACATAGTTATTTCAAAAAATAGAGAATTGCTTATTGTTACAAGAATCTTATCTACCTGTGTGAATCTTGTCTGTCTAATTTATATATATATATATATATATATATATATTCTTATGAAAATAGAGAGCTAAAATAATACAATAAATGTTGAAACAAAAAGTACCTAAGCTGAGGTAAAAAAAGAACGGGGTACCATAACATTCTTCGTATGATACTATAGAATCATACGATACTATCATCACTAATATCATACGATACTATAGAGCCAGGGAAAAAAACCTCAGCCGACAAAACCTGCCACCCCGTAAAAAAAATAACATAAAATATTAAATATCAGGAAAAATCTTGAAAGACATCAGTGTGAGATCATCTTCATGTTATCCGTGGATAGATTCTTCCCAAAACGGCTCACGATTCTTTATCTGAAATGAAAAAAGAAAAAAGCAGAAAAGAAACCGAATATTCAGAATAAATCAAATAATTTTGAAATTAACCACCCATTTTAGAAATGCATTCGTTACTTTATGTATGGCCTCGAAAACCATCTTGAAATTTATAAATGGGACAACTATTTATAAGATGTTCTATAGTCTCCTCATTTTCCCACACTCACAACTAGGACTCTCAACCGAATTCCATCGGAAAGAGCATGCTATTGCAACGTCCATGGCCTGTTCTAATGCGATTTAGAACAGACCAACCTACGACTCATGAAGGTTTCCTGACGCCAATTTATCCAGTGTTATGGAATGGCTAGACACAAATTTCATAAAACCACCTCTTCAAAATCCAAACTGACTTCTTCTCTCTCTATAAGATCGAGTCATTGATTTACTGATCCAGCTCGCGTAGGATGATATTGATGGTCCTTGGTTGCACCACCTCAACCACCTTATTAAACACGTCTTCCGCGAAAACACCAAATACCGTTACGTTCTCATGGAAGACTAGATCTTAACGAAGGGAACCCCTCGCGTGAGTTACAGTTACGTAACCCCACTGCCCCTAGCAGAACAGCTCGTGCATACGAAGCGGTCAATTAATTACGCCATCACTTTGAATAATTATCATTAACTAGTCAAGTGCGCCTTCGAGAGCGCAAAAATTACGCGGTCACGTGGTACACCTGGCCGGTGAACGCATTTTCTTCTTTATATCGGACCTTATCTCCTAACGTCACGTTTGCTACGTGAAGAAATGGAAATTTAGAGAGGCAGGCAGAGGCGGGTGTAGAAGATTTTCTGCCAATTCGATGTTCTACATACCGATAATGAAAAATTTTGCAGCGTATAGATGCAGAACCAGACATTTCATGTCAAAGATTATAGAATATAAAGATAGGAAACTCAGGAACGAGCCGAAGCCAAATTTTTAGGGGTTAAAATCTAGCCATTGAATTAACAGGAAACCGTTATACATATTATGGTATAATATTTGTTTCGGTAAAAAAAATTGAAATGAAGATTTTCAACAGAATGAGGAGTAATTAACTTTTTTTTTTCGAATTGGATAGAGTATGCAATCCTGAATACATTCGTACTAGTATAATGAGGAATGTTCACAGGTATGCAAAATCGATCGAAACTTCGTCACAGTATAACCTATATGTATATGAAATCACTAGTTTTTGTTTCAGTCGAAAAGACCTAGTAGTTCGGATTTTACAACCCCGTGAATATTCAATTCCTCGCGGCGATGTGACGTCTACTACATTCGCAAATCGCACTCCGTGAGACGAAAGGCCCTTATATTGGACCCGGCTACGTACTGAACCTCGCAAGTCGTTGGATGTAAAGTGACGTCACAGGGATCCATCGAACTCATGTTTATAACTCGATATCTCGGGCGCTATTTGAAGTATTCAAATAATTTTTGGACACAATATTTTCATTTTCTACGGAGAGTTGTAATATGTAGAAATTGAAAAATGTGAACATTCCTCATTGCATTCGTCAAAATAGTTTTCAAAATTTCGAGAAAAAACTGAAGAAAAAAAGAGATATTCCTATTCTAAATAACTTGAGCACTAACCGTTTTCATATTTTTGAAGTCGGAGATTGTAGAAATATTTTACATCTGCTGAATTTTGAAAAATTCGTCACAAGATGTTCCAAATGTAGGGTAAAAAATTGGGATCAAGATTGACCCATAACTTTCTTGTTTCAAATTGGAACCCGATTTTCTTATGATTGCGTTGGAGTGATGTTGATGCTCCTAAATTTAATAATTCTGGAGTTATTTAGGAATTCATTAAATCTGTTTCATATCAAAAATGATAAATGAATTCAGAAAAGAGGTGTCACCAGTGAGTTATTGGAAAAATTCATCTTTTATGACCAAGATCAGATTCTATGAATTTGATGCTACGTACGACATGAAATCAGGAAATCCTGAATACCTCAAGAATTATTTATTTTAGGAGCATTAACATGTTGGAACATTATTTTAATTTTCCTTCGCACATCCAACACAATCATAAAAAACTAGGGTTCTAATTTGAAAATCGAAAGTTATAGGCCAACCTTGATCCCAATTTTTGACCCAACATTTGGAACACCCTGTGACGAGTTTTTCTAAATTTTAAAAATGTACAATATTTCCACAGTCTTCGACTTCAAAAAAGTAAAAACGGTTTGTGCTTTAGATATCGAGATAAGGAAAAAACAAACATAATACCGAATATCCTTATCTCCCTTTTGTCTTCAGTTTTTTTTTATATTTTGGAAGTTATTATGACAAATGCAACGATTTAAATACGAATGTTATCACAATTGAATACTCTATCGAAATGGAAAAAAAACAAAAAAAAAATTTCTTCAGGTTCCTTCGTATTTCATAACTCTCTCGGAGTTATGTATTTCAACTGCTTTGAAATTTTACAAACTACTTTGAACTTTTTCCAACTGCTTTGGAATTTTTTTCAACTGCTTCGAAATATTTCAAACCGCTTTGAAATTTTCTCAACTGCTTTGAAAATTTGCCAAACTTCGTTCAACATTGGAGGAGATTTGATATATGTCAAATGACTCTTTTGCATTAGAGACTTCAAATTATGATCAGTGCTCCATCATGATTGCAACTCAATGAGGGGAACACAGTTTAAGCGTGAAGTCGCACATTCAAATGAGATTATGAATGATGAATTCTGAGCGACCTCTGCTTCATTTTTAAAATATTCTGAAAAATGATGTGGAAAAATCATTAGAGTAGAGAGATAGTCTCCCTGATAAGAAAAGACACATAAATTGAAGAGTTGAAATCATCGAACTGAAAGTATTAGATTTATTGGCTCTGCCGTTTTCTAAATATTCTACGATTAAAAATTTTTTCTTCAATAAACTGTGAATACGAAATACGGATATGTCAGCTCTCGGAGAATCTTGGAATTAAGGTTCAAAGATGTCGTAGTAATTTTCGTCTAATGAGATTCCTGTCATCCCAATTTCGTCTTCATTAAGAAGCAAGAGTAACGAATGATTTTTTATTTTTTTTCAGGTACGTTTAACGGGCTGGTACTAATTGATCCTTATTTTCGTTGGTGATCGGTAAGTATTTGAAACTTATTGAATCGATCATGAAATTAAATACGGTTTTTGATGTATTGATGAATTGAAATTCCATCTAAACTTTTTGTATGGATTGTGGTCTTGGATATACTTGGATATACGGTAGGTATATATAATTGTGTTCAAGAAAGTATCCAGTGGTGTAAAGGTATTCATATCAGGAAGGTAAATGCAACCTTCCGTTGATATTTTCTTTCTCACCATTATTTATTATTTCACGCCGAGAAGAAGATACTCATCTTTAAGATCATGTTCTGGTAGTGCCGATTTGGCTCCAGAAGTAGGTAGGTGGATTTTAGCTTTCGCACTTTCGCTAGTGGAAAAGCTGCCTGCAGTAGTTTATGGCGAGCAGCGAGCATGTTTACACTAGCGAGGTATTCAATGAATCCTTAGCAACACCTCCTTTTTGCACACTTCCAAATTAGTCTCTCAGTATATTTACTCGTTTGATTATCATATCTCTTCAGAAGATTATTGACAATTTTGTCAGCCATCGTAAAAGTTAGAACGAAGAATATTTCCAGTAGAAATTAGGTACTTGAATTCTGAAGTAAATATTATTAATAATAATATCGTCTTTATAGAAAATTCTTATAAACATTCTACAGATGTTGGGAACCCAAATGAATGTTTAGTCTAAGACTAAATTTTTTCCATTGAAATACTCGGACAGGTCGATTTCTGTTTCGAGGGGGACAACTTAAGATGTAGGTTACGGACGCATAGCGCTTCAACCCTTGCTACTACAACCCTCACCCCCAATTTTTGAAAAGGGTATTTTTATACTGATTTCAGCACAGTAATTGTATTTTTCATTTTATGCATTAGTTCTCGGAATACAAAAGATAAAATTTGTGGTGTTCTTTTAAAGGAACGGTAGGTTTTTGAGCGACTTAAATTCATTCTATGAAAAATGAACATTGTTATAATATGTCGTAATTATAGAAGCAATTTTTCATATTTAATACTCATAAAATATTAGTTTTTATGGCACACTTCACAATTTTTTGGTTTTATTCTGGTAAACAATCAGGTGGTCTACTCTGACCTATCTTGAAGATTGGTGTAAACTCTTTGATTGCTTAGATGGTCCTATTTTTTTTGTTTTTCTATTAGTTTCCAGCAATCTTGTTGCGATGATAGCTAGTCTAGTGTTTTACTATTTGTGCGTTTTGAACAACCATGTCAAAGCAGTGTGCAAGAAGTGGAAAATACAATTTTTGTCCTCGTCAAAATACGATTTTAACTCATGTTTTCACGGGATCAGTCATGAGTTTTGGTTGGTCAATGATATTTTTTTTCCAAGGTGAATATATTATTACTTTGTTTGGTGCATGTAAATACGAATAAGAAATTCGTAGGCGCATAAAAAACATTACTGTTATTTCACTTACAGAAAACTATTGAATTATGTGCAGAAGAAAATTTTGCTATCAGGTGGTTCTGAAATCATATCCAGATTATCTGCATGATGTAGTATCTCATGCAGAGTAAGTTTATTTTTCAATAGTTATAACAATATATTCAGGTAATATAGTAGGTGATAATCCTACCGTTCCGTTAAAATAACGCCTTCATTTACGTAGCAAAAATGAGGATTTGAAATCATGGAGAAGATGAATTCGCTCGCCTCTAATATGATTGATCCGACCATAGATATAATTATTTTATTCGCAAAAGCGATGAAATAAATACATATGAAAAAATACACCACCGGACAAAACGAGGTATTGCAACAATTGATATATTTATGACGTTAACATGGCTTCAAAGTGAATTTGAATACTGAAGCACTTAGTAGGTTATATTCACTGTTGAAGAAAGTATTTATTCATGTGTTTATATTGACGCCTTCTTTGTTTCTTTATTTTGAGCATAAATAGAAAACTTTTAAATAGGTGTTCTTTATACGGAACGGAGGGTCTATCTGGGTTGAGAAGTTCATTTGGTATCTCGTCTGGTCCTGAGGATTTACGATTTTTCAGTTTTTGGATTGCTTCTGATGATCATTCGTCGAAATTCTCATAAGAAGTGGAAACAATTCTGAATTTTCAGGACTCGCCAAGAATTTCTCGGTGATTTTTTCCTCTGGCGTCCGCTGTCGCCGAAGCTTTCTTCTGCCCACCTGCCGGTGACCTTACGGAGGTCGCGAGGATGGCGCAACGAGCCGTAACTCAACTCATCTGCAGAATTACGTTCCACTCTAACCCAATTTTACCGAATTGCTGGATGTCCTCATGTTATTGGAGCAATTGATTGTACCTATGTAATTATTAACTCTGAAGGTACTATTCACTCTAGTAGATATGAAAAGTATTGCTTCGATGATATTCCACAGGTGCAGAATTATGTCATCCAAGTTACGAATGAAGAATTGTTGAAATCAAATGAAATCATTTGCTTCAAATAAAAAAAAATTGTTTGTACTATGCCAGTTCTTCAGCGACCCAAAGTATATGTCGTTCTGTGAATCAGAATACTGAAAAGGAAAATGCATAATTATCTTCATCATCATCATCATCATCATCAATGGCTCTACAACTCAAGGTGAGTCTTGGCCGCATTTACTACTCTTCTCCACTCTTGTCGCTTTTGTGCTGCTAGCTCCCATTGTGTTACTCTCAGTCTATGCAAATCACTGGTTACTGCGTCTTTCCACCGTTTTCTTGGACGACCAACCGTTCTTCTACCCTCAGGCCTTTCCCAGAATGCTGTATTGAGGAGTCTTCATCTTGTGACCTCATGACATGTCCTGTCCATCTTATGCGATTGGACTTGATGTGTCGCACTATATTCTCGTTCCCATAGAGTGCCTGTAGTTCTTGATTCTTTCTTATTCTCCATTCTCCCGTTATTTCGTCTCTACAAGGCCCAAAAATAGCCTCAGGATCTTCCGTTCCAGTACCAGCAATCTATCAGCCTCACGTTTATTCAGGATCCATGTCTCGCTCCCATAAGTTATTGCGGGACGAATGATAGTTCTGTAGATTTTTATTTTCGCTTCTCTTGAAATTAATTTTGATTTTAAAAGTGTTGCCAAGGAATAATATGCCCTGTTTCCGACCATAATTCTCGATTCCACGTCTCTTTCATTCTTGTTATCAGCTGTTATGACTGCTCCCAAATATTTAAATTCTTTTACTACTTCAAAATTGTAGTCATTTATAGTAACATTTTAACCGATAATTGATCTTGGGTTTTTTGTGATTACCGTATATTTGGGCTTGTCTTCATTGATCCTGAGGCCTACTTCCTTGGCTCCTTCTTTAAACAGGGTGAAAACTTCTTTCGCGTCTCTAACGGACTGTGTGATTAAGTCCACATCGTCGGCAAAAGCCAGTAGGACCTTCGAACCCTGTGTTGCAAACCGTTTGATAGTTTTGATTGTACTTTTCTAACTGCATATTCCAAGGCGAAGTTGAACAAAAACGGGGGAAAGGGGATCTCCCTGTCTAATAATAATAATAATATCATTATCATTATTATATTAAAACGCTGACTCACAGATATTCTCATTTTCACTGTAATCCTCACCTGATCACCAGGGAAAATTTACTGAAAACATGAAAAATACCTGATGATCATTCGTCGAATTTCTCATAAGAAGTGGAGACAATTCTGAATCTTCGGGAACCGCCGCGAATTTCTCCATAATTTTTTCCTCTGGCGTCCGCTGTCGCCAAGCTCTCTTTTGCCCACCTGCCGGTGACCTTACGGAGGTCGCGAGGATGGCGCAACGAGCCGTAACTCATCTCATCTGCATCCGTTAGAGCGAGAGCGCGGGAGCCGGCAGCTCTGCCACGCTCCGATTGCGGTACTCCCGCAGAACAAATAAGATCGCACGACGCGCATTATTCGGGACGGAATCGTGACAATGAACTAATGCCGGCCACGCCGCCGAAGGAACGGTACACGAAAATTAACGGCCTGGATAAAACGAATCGGAGAGAGGAACAGCGGCGTCCGACTTCCTGATCGCAAAACGAAACTGTCGAGGAATTTACCATATTCGTTAGCTATCGTTATAAAACTCATTTGGGGGTATTTAGCCATAACTCGTCACGCTGGCCAGACGGGTTGACGAGTGGTTAGGATATTGGAAGGATTTAACGGATTTGTAGGTAGGATGTTGGGTGAGGACATGGTTTCCCTCGGCGTGAGGAATTGAGGAAAGAACCAAGGCTCGCGTGGGCAGGATCGCTTTCCTGAAGTAGATCTTCCTTCACCTGATCGTGAAAGAGTACCTACCGCTACCCGCGTAGCGTAGGAAGACCACCGAAACGCTGGTTAGATGATGTCAAGTCAAGAGTTGGAAGATGTTGGCTCAAGATCGAGTAGATTGGAAAACTCAGGGGGAGGCCTATGTCCAGGAGTGGATGCGAACAGGCTGTTGAAGAAGAAGAAGAAGAGTTAGCTATCGGTTGCAGCTTTTTTATGTGTTGTTGGGTTGGCGACATTGTGGGATTAATCATTGTTGAAACATAGATTAATTCAAAATAGTAATCATCGAAATGAATACCATTTTCATTTCCCAGGTTCAGAGATCTTTTATCATGAGGTTGGAGAAATGATATTAGATTTTGTCACTGAGATGAGAGATATACCGGTTTCGGCCTCACCAGTATCCCTACAGTCCCGAGAGTAAAAAATAACTTTTTTCATTCTCGTGGATGTCATTCCCGTGTGGAATTCATGACACGAGAATGTTTGCACTACCACGGAAATGAGTATAATGACTTGATAATGATGAACATAGTTTTTTCAACAGAAATATTGCTCGTGCTCGAAGCGAACTTGAGAATAACTGAGGATGAAGGGAAAAAAATAAAGATGTCATCCTGAAAAGGCACGAAAAATATATAAAGCAGAACGAAAGAAATATGAAGAAAACCATACATGAAATGACTCCAAAAACTTCAAATAGATATAGAGAAAAATTTTGCTGAAAATACTCCTCCAGAAAGTTCTGATGATTAATTTTGAAATTGTCGGAAAATTATTCAACGCCGAAGAATGTCGAACAGAGGAAGAGTAGGAAGACACAGAGAAAAGAAGTGCCATAGAATGAAGAAAGTTATCCACAAAACTAAATCGCCTGAAGCCACCTTGTTCCATGTCGATTGGGAAAAGTTCCTGAAACACGTCGATTCTGTTTTATCATGCTAACAATAAAAAAAATTTTATTTGCGTTTTTAAATCAAATTTTTCTTCATTTGCTTCTAAAAACAATTTCGACTGAAATTCGTCTTCAGGTTCAGCATAATTGGAGTTATTTGGTGACACACATTCACAATTCGTTGGCGTAGTTCGTTCAAATTTTGAGTCTGAATCACAAAAGTTTGAGGTAGTAAATTGATTTTTAGCGAAAATGTTTTATCAAAACAACGTTATCATACACCGACGTTAAGAGACCTTTCAAATGGAGTATCACTTAACTCTTGTCCCCTTTTCAATTTTGAGGGGTTGAAGCGTCCCCTCTTAGGGGATTGCTTCTTCAAGCTTCCAATATTCGTCAAAAGATGTCCCCCCGAACAAAATCATTCGACGTGATTTTTCCAATCACTATGGGATAAGAAAATAACGAGGTAGCTCGTCTGAGAACAAACACCTGTATATTATGGTTTCTAGAATACCTTCTCTGTATTTTTTATATATGGTGGTATACTATATTGAAAGTGAAAAATATATTCTGTTGAAATCTCATAAAAGTTTTGAATCCAGAATCCTGATTATTTAGATCATTCCCGTGGACTACCTTGAACAAACATTTTTCTGAAAATAGCTAAAATGCAAGAATGTTAGGTGTTATTCAATTTTTGTTGAACAGTTAGGTTTTGATTATAACATAAATCCTCATTGGAATAAAATTTGCAAACTTTTTTGTTGAAATCAAAAGTATCGCTCAAAAGACAAAGAATCACCCGTATATTTTTTTATATGACCATTTTTCACTAAAATACAGCCTCTTGAAGAAAATCTAAGAATTGTATGAGAATTACCAGCTACTGAGACTGACGGTTAAAATGACTAGTTTTTCGAGATTAAAAACTGAAAAACCACGTTCGAATCTCAACTTAATTATTGTATAGTCAAAAAATTATGGAACATAAAAATCAAGACAGTGGCAGACGAAGTTTGTCAATAAACCAACTACCCCATGCTGACGACAGGTAACAGCTGTCGCAACATCGTTAATAACATTGCAAACAGAAAAGATCAACAGCAGAAAATAATGGTCAAACAAATATACCATTATCAAGAATATCTGGATCACAATTCTCATCTCCGTTTATGAAAAATTTACTAGTTGATGCAAACTGAAAAATACTTTTTCGCAACCGCACTACTGATGGCAAGTACGTCTATTCCCAAAATATTTCATGCGATCAGTCGATATTTTCACTTCTAGCACGTTGAAGAAGTGTATCTTTTAAACAGGCATTTCCAAATTTGAAGTCCTCTCAAGGTGAATTCATTAAATACAGCGCTCAACCGCAGAACCAACTTTCTAAGATCCCATTCTGCATATTCCCATAACTTGCGAAACATGAAGAAGGTCATGAGGCTTGAACTTTACGCCCGCTATCGAAAACCATCTGGGACATTTTCTCGAAATGCCATCATTCCCGGAGCCGTGTTTTTCGAATGAATTATGAAAATAGAGACGTAACTCCAACTTCCAACGTCGAGATGAGCCGTTGAGATGACATTCTTCAGAGTACGATTACATAGGGAATGATATGGACCGAGTAACATTCACAGCAAAACAATTTCCTCGTCCAGAATCAACTCGACTTGTGGCTATTTGAATGTTAATGGAAATCTCTTCCTTCTGAGACATCACATGTTTAAAATGCAAAGACAGTCTGCAGAGCTTGTGTACTAGGAAATTTACGTTGAGGAGAGTTGGTTGAAAGGGGATAGCTAACGTTATTTAAGCCATAACTATCGACCATATTAGTCGCATAGTGGCGTAAATGAGAACCTATGTGATACTTATATTTATGTGTAGTTTACTTCACTCTTGATGTAATGTTAACCAATACATTTTCCTTGTCAAAATGGATCAATAAATTTTTTCATTACTATTATTATTATTATTATTATTATTTTAACAAAAGATATTGATTACTGCTACTTCTGCAAGGTAACTTCTCCATTGTCTCTTTTATACATTAAGATTATATATTAATAGTTTCTGAATAGATAGATGATTTTACAAAAGACATATTTGTGATCAAAGTTGAGGTATTCTGTTTTGTCCTCTTTGTCAACTAAACTCTCACAGTTTATGAATGAGAAGGCCATGATGATGGAAGTCAATAGTATATAACATTTTTAGCAAGGTAAGAAGGTTTTACTGGCGAATGGAGGAGATAACTGACTCGCCTGCGGCTCGTCAGTTACCTCCTTGAGCCAGTAAAACCCATTACCTCGCGTGTATTGTTTTATGTTTTATTTGTTTTCCATTTGTAAAAGGGATATGCCATGAACATATCTGTTTATTTTTCTTTACATTTGTTTTGGCGAAAGCGAAAATGAATGTACCAAATGAAATTCTTGAGGCACTTCAAAAAGTGGCAAAACAAAAATAGTGTGATTGGGGTAACTGAAGGTGTCTACTTGAATCAACTATCAGCTTGATTCAGCCCTAATACTTTATGGGCAAAATGGTCGAGGCTGGAAAGCTGCTTGGTAATGAAAGAAAATGCCCCTGTGTGCAGGTTTGTTTTCCTTTAAAAATTTATTGAAAAATATGACGTTTAGTTGTCATTTGCAGGTAATCGCGTTTCTGAAAAGAAAAAATGAGCGTTATATTTCAAAAAAGGCCAGCAAAGAAGAGGCTGAACAAATTCTTGCACATGGTCCTGATGACCAGTGGGATTTTTGGATGTTCTTGCTGTGACGAAATTCTCGTCTTGAACATGAATGTAGAATGTAGATTGTGACATTGTGGGAAACAAAAAATTCAACAGCAATTCACCATAACCGATAAAGGCTACAGCTTCAAGCCCTGCATGTTATACAGAGAATATGTAAATCTTCGGCTTCCTGGAACAGAAACCCTAAGAGGTTTTTTGACATATCGACATAGAAAGTGCATTTCCCTCAATGCTGGCCAGCACGCTATTAGGTGGTGTCGCAAAGTAAATAGCGAAATATTTGAGTTTAAAAGACCCAGAATTATACACCGGCCACTTTTTTCGCAGAACTGGAGCCACTATGGTTGCGGATTCGGGTGGAGATATTTTAGCACTAAAGCGTGCAAGAGGGTGGGAGAGCACCGAAATTGCGATGACACTTTAGCAAAGACAGAATACCTCAGGAGTACAGTTCATCAGTCTTCACTCCAGCACACGTTTCGTGAGAGTACAATACTGGATATTGCCCTAGCTCGGGATAGTATCCAGTTTTATCCCACCGTTTCGTATCCCGTTTTGCCCGAACGCATCTCACAAGGAATTTGAAGATGAAAATTTTCATTGTCGAATCTGGAATTATCACAAAATGTGGTTCTAAAAATAATATAAAACACTCACCGATATTAATTTATTCTTCACATATAATATGAAATATTCTTCACCAAACTGAAGTAGAACTGAATTGTAAAAACCTACTTTTACCAACTCTAACAAATCACGTACCACAGATCCGTAATTAATCTGAAATATCACGTGCTTTGATATTCATACAGCGAGTAATACCGTGAGCCGATCTTTTCACCCACCGGTAAACCGTCTAGTAATGTTACCCAAAGGAAAGTGGTTGTTAAACGGTTGTTCATCTTCCATTAGATCTAGGTCGTCTGTAAATCTTGGTTACCGAGCAGGTAATTTTACAGATCACTTTGAAGTGACAGTATACGTCTACTTAAGAGATCCTATCTCATAGTTATGTTTGTCAAATTTGACTTCTAAGGTTTCATAGGGCAGTCGGCAGTATCTCAAGTTGTAGGTTAGGTCAAACAGAGAAGAAAGAACACATAACTATGAAGATGAAATACAAACGTTTTTAACTGCTTACTGGTGACCGACAAAATTTGTTTTGTATAGTCGCCTTCTCTCTATCACATGATCATTTCGTGCAAGCTTATCTTGGCCATCAATTATTACTAACCGTTAAAAAACATTCTCTCTTGTATCTCTTCAGTAGCTACCGAAAGGATAAATGACCATGAATATACCCAAAATGTGTACCTATATTAGAAGAGCATGTAGTTAACCGCATACTTCACAGGGAAGGTAAATAAAGGAACCTTAAGAGTAGTCAGATGGCCTTGCTCATTTTCGAATACAACCCGTTCAACTGAAACAAAAAAGACAACAGTCATATCAGTTTTCTTTTAACTCAAGAAGTGATCGTATAATGCATCGTCAGAATTCGGCGCAGCAAATGATTTTCATCTGCATATCTTCCAGATCGATCTCAAAAAATTAGGTTCTGAGGTCACCAAAATCAGCAATTCGTTTACACTTAGCTGTTGAGTTTTCCTTTCCACTCCTTCATTGAGTTCAAATGATATCGAAATATCCTTTCACAAATAACGTCACCCGTTGCGAAATCATTCAAGTTTAACCTCAACCATCACGAGCTATCTGTTGAACTTGATCCAGGAACCAACTGGCATGGCCATAAATAACTCCAGATCTGAGCCTGTTCGGCCGTCGCGAATGGCCCAACGTGGTAATTAAGGTTCAACCGGCGGTTCATTACACTCGGCGCGTTATAGATAATTTATTTTGATCTGCGGACGCGTTTACCAATTGATTTATGCCATGCGGAAGACTCGGCCGTTGTCCAGATAGGACTTTCAGTCGAGCCGATGTAGACGTTGACTCAGACTGGCCATTAGATGTATTTCTAGAGAACCCTGTAATTTCGGCTTTTTTCGACGAAGCGTTTTACCGAAAGGAGCAGTAACGGACGTGTCATAATACGAAGATCTTCTAATTTCGTCGCCGCTTTGCAGATCGCAAGGCGAGATAAACTGAAATGTCTGAAATTAGGAGGAATATATTTTGCACTGTTGAGCTGACCAAGGACTCAATCGAATAACAGATGAAGACTTCTTGGTAAAATATTTTACCATTCTGTACGTCGTTGAACATATCAAAAGTTGATCCTGTCAATTTTTAACAAATACAATTATCGATTATTAATTTTTGACAAAATACAAAAGTAAACTTTCTGGAGTATTTTAACGAAACTTGATTGAAATAGAAAGAATATCGTCTAGTACTCGTTGCAGGAGAAAATTTAAAAGTTCAAAAGCTGGCTCTTTTATCGCTTTTAAAATTTCGCATTAGTGTTGGAATAGGAACTCATTCTGTTAGAATATACTATTATGATTCTGAAATATTTATCGCAAGGTTTCGACTATGTCCATCTGATTTCTCATGAAACTCAATTGTGGATTAATGCGACAAAATATCATGCAGAATTTCGTGGAAATCGTGTAACTAGAAAAAAAATATTCATGATTGAAGAGATTGAAACGTGGATACACCAACTGTGGACAATTTAAGGAATATAGTCGACTAGTCGTTCTGGGGAAATTATTTTAAACTGAGACCAAGTTAACTTCGAGCGTATTGTTGTCCTCTTTTAAATTTTTTCATTTTGTATACCTTTACTCTTTATTTATGTTTGCTAATAATTTGAATTGTAACGACACCAATCAAAAACATGAAAAGAAAATAATTTCGTGTGAAATCGAATGATTCGGTGATTGTTTTTAGCGAAGAAAATCGGTACATAAAACGAATAATAATAATAATACATAAATTTTATTTCAAAAAATATCACAATTGATTAATAGAACCATTTAATCATACAGTATGGTTTTCTTCGAGAGTATGAGATATTTCAGGATAGATATATTAAATTTACGAGAATATCAAATTTTTATCATATACAGGGGGTTTCAGAATGAGCTTCCGTAAACTTGGGATCTTAATTCTCAGATGATTTTACGATATGAAGTTTCTATGAACTATGGGTCTCTGAGATACAGGGTATCGAAATCTAAAAAAAATGGATTTATGAAATTATTTTCATCACCGCACACGATTATCTTTTTGCGTTTTGGCACGTTATGAGTACGCATTAAGACACATTCTTTCCAATACGAAACGATGTTTAAATTTTCACCAGGGGCGTCCTTACGCTTACGGACTTCTGTCTGAACAATTGTAGTGAAAAAATTGTTACGCAAATGATTTTTTTTTAATTTAGGATTATTTTCGTAATCACCACCTTATTCGAATGGTCTCTAGAGTTTTCCACCTGCGACGAATACTTTCTGAGTAAAAAATAAAATGCAATTTGATCTAGGAAAGTTACAAAATTCTTTGATTACTTCCAAAATGCAATTTCATCTAGGAAAGTTTGAAAAATTTTTAATCACTTCACGAAATTTTATAGCGTACTGATTACCTACCAAAACGCAAAAAAAATGTGTACCCGATGAAAATAAATTCTCAGAAACAATGCATCGGAGACTCATGGTACGTGCCAAAACGCTTGAAGAGATCGTTTGCAGTGTGGAAAATAATTAAATTGTTCCTAGGAACTTTATATCATAGAACCACCTAAGGATAAGATTCTCGAATTTATGGAACCTTATTCTGAAACACCCTGTACTACACTTAATGGTTGCCCCGTTAAATTTATATGGAGCTACAACAGAGACTGAAGACGCTTCACAGATAACGACTACTTATTGATTTCTGAAATTAATTTTCTGGTTATGATTAGAGTGGATATCGATTCTTGCGGTAGAGCGGCATGAATACCAACCTTTCAAATCTAATGCCGTGGCGACAACTACAATAAGATTCCAATGGTTTCAATGCCATAACCACAGTTCCATCTGATACCTGCAAAATACACTGCGCAAAAAAATTAATGCACATTATGGAAATCTCAGATTTATTCTACAACTAAGAGTGTTCCCAATGATAATTATTTTTATCAGAATTATGCATACATATGTTATCCTCTTTCAACGTTTCTCTTCAATGCAGATTTTTTTTCCTAGCAGGAATAAGAAAAGATGACTTACACAAGAATTGCAGAAAGGTTTGGAGTTTCCCATAGAAGTGTGTCCAGAATGTTGCCGCAATTCAGAGAGACAGGTATGAATGTCCGAAGACCAAGACAGGGTAGACCACGGGTAACAACTGCCATTCAAGAACGTTAATTGAGAGTTTCTTCGTTGAGAGCTTGAGCAAACTCATGGGGTGCAAATTAGCACTCAGACGATAAGAAATCGCCTCTGAGAATATGATTTAAGGCCTCGTGTCGCGGCAAGAGGCCCAGCTCTTACCCCAGCCCTTCGAAGATCGCGTTTGGATATTGCGAGAGAGCATATCCATTGGGAAGAGGCCGATTGGGAAAGAGTTGTCTTCACAAAAGAGTCTAGATTCTGCCTCTTCCATTGTGATCGACGTTCACATGAAAGATATGCTCAGTGCAATTTCCTGAATACTACTGGTTTCGGGCAGGCCCCTCTTTCGCCTAGGGCACTTTGGGCAAATGCCCAGGGGCCCCGCGATCGATAGGGGTCCGCTCAGATTAATTGTTCCGAACTGAAAGGATCGAAGATTTCCTCAATAACATTTGGAAATTCCCCATTTCATAGAAAATTCCCCTATATTATTATATAACTGATTTATTCGAAAAGACCTCAACTGTTCTTTATTTCGAAATTCAAAAACCGTCAAGTGTATTTCAGATTAGTCACTTCAATTTCAGAATGCGTCAATTGAATTTCAGATTAGTCAATTAAATTCCAGAAAACATCGAATGTATTTCGGATCACTCATTGAATTTCATTCGATATTTTCTGAAATTCAATTGACAAATCTGAATAACATTTGATGTTTTCTGAAATACAATTGACTAATCTGAAATACAAGTGATGCCTGAATATCAACTGACGGTTTCTGAATTACAATTTTTTTTAATATTTTCCAAAATATTGGAGGTGTCGAAATTGTAATTGCATATTCGTAATCTGCGACCTCGGATTAATATAATCTATTCATCTCGTTAGTATAGAAAGAAAAAAAAATTTTTTTTCGAAAATTTAAAAAAAGGTATACCGAATATGAAAATTATTCCGAAAAAATTTTTTTTCATTCTATATTGATGAAGTGAATAGATAATATTAATTCGAGGTCGTAGATTACGAATATGTAATTGGAATTTCGATACCCCCAATATTTTGGAAAATATTACGAAAATTCCAAAATTTTTCTGGAAAATCGGTAAAATTTGAAGAGCAGATTTAAGAAAAGTATGGATGCTATAGTTCTGGTCTTTTCCCCATATCATAGTACGTTTTTCTGAGAATAAAATGGTGTATTCACCTTTTTTCTATCAAGGATATTTCAGATTTCGTTACGTTTTCCGCAAAGGTCTATTTCTCGGAAAATTCGAATCGTTATAATTTCTACAAAAAATTAAATAAAAAAAAACGAATAGCATATTCTTGATCTACGCCCACGAATTAGTTTATAATCTCAATTTGGTCGATCAATTAAAAAAAAAAATTTTGGCTAAAAATCGCAAATTTTTCCATACATGTATGGAAAAATTGCCAAAAATTCGATTTTCGAATTTATCGACCAAATTCATGTTATTAGTTAATTCGAGGGCGTAGATTGAGAATATGCAATTACTTTTTTTATAAAACGATTTTTGTAGAAATTATAACGATTTGAATTTTCCGAAAAAAGGGCCTTCGCGGAATAATTTACGAAATCCAAAATATCCCTCGTAGAGAAAAGATAAATACACTATTTTATTTTCAGAGAAACGTACTATAATATGGAGGAAAGACTAAAACTATAGCATCCATACTTTTTTTATATCTGCTGTTCAAAGTTGGCCGATTTTTCTAAAAATTTTTAGAATTTTTCGAATATTTTCCAAAATATTGGTAGTATCGAAATTGTAATAACATATTCATAATCTACGACCTCGAATTAATATAATCTATTTATCTCGATAATATAGAAAGAAAAAAAATTTTTTCGGAAATTTTAAAAAAGGTATACAGAATATGAAAAAAAAAGGTATACAATTGGAAATGGTTAAGTTTCTAGTTACTTTTATATCAGAATTTACATTATTTTGTTTGGAAATTTTTGTTATTCAATATATAAATTATTTTCATAACATTTTTGTCATAATTTCCCTTTGAAAAACTTCAGAGAAATCTTATCATGAATAATAGATCTATAGAGGGGAGGCCGAATTTACGCCACGCCACCACAAGAAATTTCAGGGGATTCCAGGCTAAAAAATCCCTTCCCCCTTTCGAGTATCGAAATTCCGTAAATCAGCAAAATTCTCTCGATTTGATAATTAAATTACATCACGGCATTTACATACCGTGGCTATGTGTTTCGTGAATAAACCTACTCGGCGGTAGGGGATTCCCCTGTATTTGTATTTTGTATGTGGTATTGTGGGTAGGGGCCCCATTATCCTAATGTGCCCAGGGCCTCCAAGAGGTTAAAGACGGCCCTGGTTTCGGGGGAGGATCGATTATGGTATGGGGTGGAATATCTTTGGCTGCTCGCACAGACCTAGTGATAATTGAGCTATGAATGCTGATAAATATATAAGGAACATTTTTGAAGAGCATGTAGTGCCATTAGTACCATACATTGGTGAAAAGTTCATTTTTATGGACGATAATACCAGACCCCATCGTGCGCTCATCGTTCAGGAGTAACTTGAAGAGGTTGAAGTCTCTCGAATGGAACGGCCAGTAAGTAGTCCAGATCTCAATCCCATCAAGCAGGTTTGGGACAATCTCAATAGAAGGCTAATAAGTTCATGAAATCATCCACCTTTTCTTAAGAACTCAGGAAGGATTAGATCAGAACATTTTAAAATTACTTGCGAGTATGAGCCGTCGTTGCCGAGCTGTAATTAATGCAAGGGGTGGAAATACCAAGTATTAAATCACTTATCAGTATTTTAAAAATTGTTCATTTCTCTTTTTTCACATAAGATTCGGTGAAAACCCGAATTTTTTTTCCGTTTAATGTATCTTGTTTCGTTCAAAACCTCCCTGAGAGAACATGAAAAATAAGTTATGAAGTCAATGTAGAGTTAACTTTAATTAAAATTGAGATTTTCAGAATGTGCGTTAATTGTTTTGCGCAGTGTACAACAGATAATTCATTTCCAGCAGCAGTTATTTCACGCGTCACATCGTTTCGCATTCATTCACTTATATCTGCTTATATCGCAATTGTTCGGGAATATTGAATGACCGGTTGTTGTACGAACAGGAGATCTGGATCTACGGTTACAAGAGGGAAGTGAAAGTAGTCCGCATCGAGATTGGAATCGGATAGATTACATCAGAATTATTTTTGAACGAAACCGAATAAGTTGTGAGCTGTGCCTTGTATTGGTAACCTGGTAAAACGACAATCCAATGCGACCTACACAAAGCAGAAATTATGGAATGGAATTCCACTAAGTTTCATCATGCAGGATGGATAAAGCACTTCTTGATGTTTTCTCTCAGTCAGTCTGATCATATTTTTCATATTTTTTCTGATCACTACCTATACAAATCTTTTTCATCATTATTATAAACTCTCTACAGCATAAAAAAAGCTGGGTTCTCAGAGCTTCGTACTGTCGCAGGTGTCAGCAATTCGGCCAATCAGAGTATGTAAACAAAACTTCCCCTGGCCCCTACCTTTTCATTTCTGGTTGTCAAAATCTGTCGCGACACACCCTTTTGTAGTTCAAATAATTCAACTACACATTGGATTTCTGCGACAATGTCATGGAACAAGGAAGAGTGGGGATTGTCACCAGCGACAGTACGAAGCTCAGAGAATCCGGCTTAAAGCTATTGCATAGCATCTATTCAAAAATGAGCAGATAATATTGTTGATTCAAAATATTTTTTTATTTATCTTACAATACATCTAGGTTATTTATTTATGATCATCATTGAAACTATAGGGTTATGGTAGTTGAAATAAGAAACATAAGTTTGAGACTTAATGTCTTCTGAATATCTGGAACATACCTCTTCAATAGTGGTCCCATATTTTGTTGTGGATTCTTGTGGATCATTATTCATTTTTGAATTTAATTTTCTGCTCTGATTTTTCATCAGCGATGTTTTAGTTGAAATCGCCAGCCAAGATAAGTGGAAGTTTATCACTATTCGTACCCAGTATTTTCGAATCTTCTTGTACAGGGTGATTCACTTATCTTGCTAACCCCGATTTTTTCGAAAACGTCCGAATATTTTTTCATTCTGTGAATGGCGTTTTGAACACGTCAATGTCAACTTGAGATGCGCATAAAAATCTGCAGAATAAATCAAAAATTTTTTCTCCAGGAGCATATATTTTTTATTATGTCATTCGAAAGATAATTTCATCCTGAACTTTTTTCTCGAATACAATTTTTATCCATTTCTAATCGTCAGCGATCTGCAGCGTGTTTTATGTTCATTTTATACCATTTTTTTTTCTGTATTGTGGTAGAATGCCTTTATTTTGAGACGTAGATATGATTTTAAAAATGGCTACTTCCTTAAATGCAAGCTCTACGCAACCAGTGGTCCCATAAATAAGAATTTTCACCACATAAACAGGTTGTCGAAAGTCGCGTACCGAATTTCGCACTAATGGATTTAGCTGGTAAATCGCTAGGTCGACTCGATTCCAATATTTACGTTCGATGAGGTCGATGATTGTAGGCGCGAAATGTCAATGTCATCGATCTTCCTTTGTCCTGTCAACGATAAATAGCTGTCACGATCGGATAATCGCGTTGACTGCGTTATGACTGGAATAACGCGATCTGGAGTGTATCCGAAAACAATACGATGGTATTTTAGGGGTGAGGATCAGTGAGAGGTGCCGCACTGGAAAGAGAAACTGGCGATTGTGTCAAGTTAATAGGTTATGTCAAAATTCTCGCTCAACGGAAGAATGAATTTTTTTGTATAAGTTTGCACTTGCTCTATAATGAGAAGGAGTTCTGTTGATTATTCAATATCTAGAGAAAACATTTCTAATTGTTTTTTCTGTTTTTTGTTTTCGAATTTTATAGAATATGCAATTCTGAAGCCATCCGTACACAAATCCTTGCATTCGTCATAATACTTTCCAAATATTGAGAAAAAAGGAGATGACAGTTTTCAGTATCTTGTTTGTTATTCCTAATTTAGATATCTCAAGCACAAATCGTTTTCACATTTTTGAAGTCAGAGACTGTGAAAATATTGGAAATTTTCATAATTTCGAAAACCCATTATTTGGAACACCCTGTGACGAGTTTTCCGAATTTCTGAAAATGTAGAATATCCCCATTGTCTTCGACTCTCGAAATAATAATAATAAGTATTTATTTCCAACAGATAGAACCCAATTACGGGAAATGTAGATATCTAGATTAGGAATAACAAACATAATAGTGAATACTATTATCTCCCTTTTTCCTTCAGTTTTTTCTCGATATTTTGGAAAATAATTTGACGGATGCAACGGATATGTGTACGAACGTATTTAGAATTTTGTAAAATTTTTTTTCACTCCCCGTATAACTGAGAATGATCAAGTTTCAAAAATATTTCAGCTCGGTAGAAAATGTCAAATAATATAATAATCCCAATTTTCAGATTTCAAACAGTTCTCCAGAAACTTCTAATAGTCCATCGAACTTGTTACAGCCTGTATATACAGGGTGGCCATTTGAAAACGAAGCAGACGAGATACAGACGAAATAAATTTTTTCGATAGAAATGCTCGGACAGGTCGATTTCTGTTTCGAGAATTTAAGATGTAGGGCACGGACGCATAGCGCTTCAACCCTTGGTACTACAACCCCCACCCCCAATTTTTGAATAGGGAAGATGGGGTGAGTGATACCTCATTTGATAGGTATCTTCATACTGATTTCGGCACAGTAATTGTTTTTTCATTTTATGCATTAGTTCTCGAAATACAGGGTGGCCATTTGAAAACGAAACAGACGAGATTACAGACGAAATGAATTTTTGCGATAGAAATGCTCAGACAGGTCGATTTCTGTTTCGAGGGGGACAACTTAAGATGTAGGTTACGGACGCATAGCGCTTCAACCCTTGCTACTACAACCCTCACCCCCAATTTTTGAATAGGGGTGAGTGATACTTCATTTGAAAGGTATTTTTATACTGATTTCAGCACAGTAATTGTTTTTTCATTTTATGCATTAGTTCTCGAAATATTTTTGACTAAGCATTTGAAAATGAAGTGGTGTTTTCATGGCACTTGTAGTGTTTTTTTGTGGAAAACCTTTCAAATGAGGTATCACTCACCCCATCTTCCCTATTCCCAAATTGAGGGTGATAGTTGTAGTAGCAAGGGTTGAAGCGCTATGCGTCCGTAACCTACATCTTAAGTTGTCCCCCTCCAAACAGAAATCGACCTGTCCGAGCATTTCTATCGAAAAAATTTATTTCGTCTATAATCTCGTCTGTTTCGTTTTCAAATGGCCACCCTGTATAATTTATTTACGAAGGAGGCTGTGATGAAACCCATCTTTTCAAAACACAATCATTTCTGGAGGAGCAGTACCTATGTGCAAGAATAGCCTGTAATGTTCCCGTTAGTCTCTATAATATTCTGTCAACATGAAAAATGCCATTCAGTTTGAAGTATCGGTTAGGTAATTATCAAGCGATAAGGCGAGTCGAATGTAGCAACACATTTCATTCGTACAGAAACGTGCCGACGTGTTTCAATGTGAAACAATGCAAACAAAACCACCTGCCAACACTCTTCGATCGGTGATTGTTTGATTTTAGCATATAGCTGGACAGTTAGGCGAACAGTTGTCTCTTTGAGAACCATCGGTTAGCAATTGATGAAATAGGCAGAGTAGTTGGCCACCTTTCGGCGTGAAATTGAATGATCCGTCATGGGGTGCAAGTTTGTAAGCAACGATTGTTAGGCACGCTTAGCGGAATATGATTAGGATCTGCTTAAGCGACGCGCACTATCATAACGAGCCTTTGGGTTTTGTTTGACGTCTAATTCTTAAACATTCCGTTGTGTGGAGTACAGGGTGATTCACTTATCTTGGTAACCCCAATTTTCTCGAGAACGTCCGAATATTTTTTTATTCTGTGAATGGCGTTTTGAACAAGTCAATGTCGACTTGAGATGCGCATAAAAATCTGCGGAATAAATAAAGACCCAAGCGTCGCGGCGCTATCAAAATTTTTTTCTCCATTGCCATACCTTTTTTATCATGTCATTCGAAAGATAATTTCATTCCGAATTTTTTTTTCGAATACAATTTTTATCGGTTTCTATCCGTTAGCGATCTGCAGCGTGTTTCATATTGTTCTATTCCATTTATTTTTTTCTGTATTGTGGTAGTATGCCTTTATTCAGGGACATAGATGTGATTTTGTGATTTGAATTCAAGAAGGCTAGTTTTCTGGTCAATGTGCTGCTTCAAATAAGATGAAATATGTGGCTACAACAAGATGGGGCTTCATGCCACCACGCTGCCATTCTCAAGAGATATTTAGATCAAGAATTCGGAAAAAAAATGGATTGAAATCAATGGACCCATCAGATATCGCCAGACCTAACGCTCATGGATTACTTTCTGAGGGGTCCCCTTGAATATATGGTATACCAAACTGATTCTAATAATTTGGACTATTTGAAAATGAAGATAAGAAACTCATGTGCCCAAGTGGACCCTTATATTTCGACCAAAGTAATAAAGTAACTTATGTATGGATCATAATGACCGGTATATAGAACATATGATTCGAAGTTTTTCGTTTGTTATTAAAAAACTGATTTATTATCATAAGATATAATATTTAATGAATAAAATAATAGAAAAATAGTTACAGAGCCTCCGTCATTTTATGGAACATAATCAAATTCAGGTTATCTAGCCATTATGATCCATACACAAGTTATATCATCTCCCTATTTCATCCTAAGTTACTTTGGACAAAATATAAGGATCCATTCATTTTCGAATTCTCAATCTCAATATCTCTTCACAATGGCAGTGTTGTGACGTAGAGCCCCATCTTGCTGTATCCACATATTTGATCTTATTTAAAGAGGCAAATCGTTTGAAAAAACTTGCCCCCTTGAATTCAAGGCATTAAATCATATCTATGTCTCCAAATCAAGGCATACTACCACAATACAGAAAAAAAAAATTAATGGAATAGAATTAACATAAAACACGCTGCAGATCGCTGACGGTAAGAAACGGACAAAAATTTTATTCGAAAAAAAAAGTTCAAAATAAAATTATCTTTGAGTGACATGATAAAAATGGTATGTCCCTGGTGAAAAAATTTTTGATAGCGCCGCAACGCCTGGCGTCTTTATTTATTCCGCAGATTTTTATGCGCATCTCAAGTCGACAATGACTTGTTCAAAACGCCATTCACGGAATGAAAAAATATTCGGGCGTTTTCTAGAAAATTGGGGTTACCAAGATAAATGAATCACCCTATACAGTATTCACATTTGAAAACGCTGGTGGCTCTTCGAAATGATGAGAATAACATTCTCGGTTCCAAAGATTAAGAGTATTACAATTTCCATACATGAGAAGGGGAATAAAAGAGATCCTAGTAATTACCGTACCATCACTTTGCTCAATACAACTTGCTAACTAGGATCCTAGCTAATAAGATCAGTAAAAGGTATACCATTAGTGAAGAGCAACAAGGCTTCCGAAATAATAGATCAACAACCGATGCTATTTTCATAGTGATGAAAATCTCATAAAAAGCCACGGAATACAACAAACCTGCTTACATGTGTTTTTTAGATCTAGCTAAAGCCTTTGACAGAGTCAGATTGAGAGATGTGCTGAAACTGCTGAGAGAACATAATCAACCTAACAGTATAGTAGATGGATATATATCAGTTATATTGTTATACTGTGCTACTGTTCAGCAAGAAAAATTTTGCGTCGGTTCAACTGTTGACACATAACGTCAATACCAGGTATAATTGGCGGTACCAAGTACTAAAATAACTTTGGCAGTGTCATAGCTATTTCGGACCTGAAATATTCAACGAACTTCCACCCTACATGAGAAGAATTGAAAGCATTAAGCATTTCAAGGTCGAATTGAAGCATTGGATTAATTCATCAGGAAGAACAGTCATCCTACAGCTGGTGGACAGGAACAACTGCTACTTCTTCAAAAAGTCCTCAAATTGAGAAAAACAAATATGTATATATTTCTTTCTTATTTGTTGTTGGGGATTTTTTTCTGGTGTCTTGTTAATGATTTTTCCGTACAAGGATTATGAGAATGTTTGAATAGCGAAAACTTGAATATCTTTTTCTTTCACTCACCACAGGTTTTACCTTTGTGAGTTTTTTTTTATTATTTCTCCGGTAAAGATGAAAAGGTGTATTTTGTCTGATTTGAAATACTTTCCATGTCATAAATTGTATACTTTTTTGGGGAAATAAATTATTATTATTACTAGGGCGGAGAAAAGCATGACTCAAAATTCAAGGGCGCCTCAAATAAATAAAATAATCAATCCCCATTCAGTTCACCCTGTATATTCATATATGATGCTTTTTGAGTCAGGTTCTCGAAATATTTCATTATTCCGAAAATATATTTTCGATAGAACTGAAGCTTCTTAGTTAGTTGTGTAACAATGGCACGAAGGCTCATGCGAGGAATTCGAGAAAAAAAGTGAACAACTCAAGATTATCCAATTATCAGGTTACCTGAAGGACAAGTCTCTCTTTAACTCCAACTCTATACTTCTTGCAAGAAAGTGCAGAGAAAACGAATCAAAGTACACATTGTTACATTACCAAACAACATGTTAACCTTCCGCATACCCAGTGAGTATGAGAATCACTTTCTCCTCCGTCCACCCTGTTCAAGTCCGAAAGAGGAAGGCAAACAATCGATCAGTTTTCGAAGTATCCTCCGAGTCGACGAATGGACAAGCAAAAGAATGGTTACGATAACGTAACGTGTTCTTCACTTTCATCTTCGATGATACGAATTGTATAATCGGGTGTCCCAGTTTCGGTAGACTGAAGTCTGCTTGTCCAGCTCGCATGGTCTCCAGCTTTCGATGCATTCCGTCGAAATGAATGATGGTGTTGAGTCATCCTCCTTTCATAATGAGAAGTATTTTTAATTTCCTGGAAAGATCACCAGGAATGACAGTTGACAGTTAGAAGGTTATGGTATTTTTAAACCGACCCCTATATATTTGTTCGAAGCCTGCTTAAAGGACTAGTCAGCACTAGAAATTATTTATTATGTGAGGACTAGAACGAAGAATTTTAGAGGTGAAATTATTTACACATCATGTAATTGAAGACGCTAGCAAAGGAATGTTACAAACAATTTTAAAAGCACCGTACGCACGTGGATAACATACATTACACAAATCTCAAATTTATTCTACAACTGAAGGTGTTTTAAATGATTAGTATTTTTATCAGAATTATGCAAAAAAAAAATAAGTTATAAAATCAATGTAGAGTTAACTTACATTTAAATTGAGATTTTCAGAATGTGCGTAAATTTTTTGTGCGGTGTATTTTCATATGAACAGATACGAGGAGTTTTTAAAACACTCGTAGAGACAGCCAGACGTTTATACGCAAGTTCTGAATCGTGTCTAGAGACAGAAATTTCTACTTTGGCTTCCTGATTTCACATGCGCAATGCGCAGTCTGTTGTTAGTTTATTATTGTTGAATAGAATTTCGGAATAGGTATTTCGATATTATTTCTTTCGGTACTTCCGGTATTTAGTAGTGTTCTCAAAAGTTTGATCGAAAATGGTTGTTGCATGCGATATATGCAAAACCACATTCAGCAATAGAAGCAGCTCAAGAATGCACGTGAAGAAATTCCATCCTGTTAAGTATTACGTTATGTTTATTTATGTTTACAATTTTGATGATCAATTTTCAGTAAATCAATTTAGTTCACTTCTTATTGTTGTTAGAAATTTGTAGACTATAGTTTTTTTTTTCTGATCCATCTTCATCTTCATTTTGTGATTCGAGAAGTTCGCGGTTCATTTGATCCGATATTAAAATTTTTTGGTTTTCTGCACTTTGAGTGCATTCATTGGTGAGTAAGTTTTTTCTAGTTATCGTTGTGAACCAAATACTTTTAATACTTCATTCTAGCTTCGAATAATTATATCATAATAAAGTATTTATATGTGTTTTGATTATGAAAAAAAATGTTTTGTTCTGAAAATTCTTAATTTTGGCCGTTGAATACTTTTTCATTTCATTTAGTTCTAGGTATATTTCAACAATTCATAAAATAGGCAATCCCACGTCTTTAATTAACGTTTCTGAAATAGTTCGTGTCGTGTATGGTTGGTAAAATTGGTGATGTTTTTTTCAATGAGAAATTCACAATACCACACTTAAAAGCATTCAAATGAATTCAAAGTTTTGTTATTCAGAAAGTGAGTATACTTGAATGAACTCCTTCTAGAGTTCCTTATTTGGTATAGTTTTTGAGAAATTAAATGATATAGGTACAGATTTCTTAGTAATCCATATCTTTTTTCTATTACCAAATTTGAAAAGCCAAGATTCGAACTATTTACATATTTCTTCAGTGAACCTGCTATCAAATCTGATCTCATTTGGAATTTTCATGATTTATTATCTCAAAAATTATTCACCTTATACGAAATTCAACCGTTTTCAGTACAAAACCTCGTTGGGGGTAAGCATATAGGCTAACTACAAAAAAGGTGGAAGTCCTGTTATGGAGATTTTATTCAGTGAGTATTCGACTTGAGATGTAGTCTCGATACTGACACACAATATTTCCTGTTAACTTGTTGTCTAGAAATTTTACAATAATTTTGAAACGAATGAAAATGAAAAACGTTTGCAGTTATATGTTCACCTTCTCAGCAATTGAAATGGGTTGAATCAATAAATTGAATAGTTGAACAAAATTGTTAAACTTGCTCAAGTTCGAAATTACTGTTCCTTTATCAATCATCCAAGGATGGGAAAGTGAAATGTACAATGCTTGTATAATCCAATATCATTCCTCAAATAATCGAAATTGTTACTATTTGGCTAATGAAAAAAATTTCGACTCATACTTTTATTCCTTTCAGATGTAGTGGGGAATTTCGGAGAACGACCTCGAAATCTATGTTAGTGAATAGTTGCGATAGGCCAGACAAAGAAAGGAAAAGCAGATTGAAAAACTAACTATAAAATTGATTCTCACACTTATATTTCAAATTTTTTGTTTTTTCTCCCTTTTTTTGTATTAAAACCTATTCTATCTTGACGTTGATAATGATTGAATTCTTCGTTCGAAAAAATTTTTTCAGGTTTCTCCCGCAATCAATGATTTAGTCACCTCCATTGAAAATGTTATAATATTCATGAACGCAATTAGAGAGAAGTAAACAGTACATTGCATAATAGTCACATTTGCATCGCCGTGTTTGCTGGGTGAAGAGCATCTCTAGACCATTTATGAGCCGACATAAAAAATAGACCAAATGATGAGAGCTACCAGAAACAAAGTCGATCCACTTTCACCATGCTATAACTCAATCACACCGAAAAATCTGAACTTGTATAACATGCTCTAACAGATGGACAAAATTTAGTATTCTTAAAACCTGAGGTTATTTCGAATATCAATTGTTGCTATCTTA